>JAHQCQ010040120.1:20024-41324 GCA_023539305.1 Ilex asprella | reverse complement strand
TTTTCTTGTTTTCTCTAAATATCAAAATAAAAACGAAAAACGAAAAACTTAAACGTTACCAAACGGGGCCTTAGTTTTTGACATGGGATATATTAAATGTTTGAATTTGGTGTGGGCAATTTTTTTTATGATAAATAGATTAAATGGGTCTGTAATTGTGGCCAGTGAAAGGGTTATTGTGTGAACCTAAAATTGATTCAAATCAATTTAATTTATTTGGCAGGTTCCACAGCTCGTGTCGAATAACTTGCTAAATAAATAAGTCGTGTTTACTTTTTGAGATTTTCACTTGTTTATTAAATGGCCCGTATATATAGGGGTGATGATTTTTAACACGACACGATAATTCGATACGAACATAACACAAATAAATGGATTTGAATTGACTATTTTTTTATACAAACTCGTGTATGACACGACCTGTCAACACGAAGTGTTAATGGGTCGTGCTCGGGTTCAACTCGCTTAATCCGAATTGACCCGTCAACATAAATTTTTTAACTCAAAGAAAATTGACATGACATTTTCATTACATGTATGAGTTTTTATATTCTGATGATTTATTTTTTCCATTGCTTCTGATATTTAATTTGGTTGCGCAATGTACGATTAACATATTTAATTAGTATTATAGAAATAAAATATTAATTATTTGTAACTGTTTATCAAGCACTGACATAATTATTGTATAAAAAAAATATTATTACTTATTATTATTATAATTAAGTTAATTTTTAGTTTGTAGAAAAAGTATGAGGAGAGATTCAATTAAGTGAAAATAAAATCTTAAAGTTAAATTTTTTATTCAAAGTTTATGTGGGTCAACACGAGCACGACACAAAAATAAACAGATCAACTCGACACGACACGATTAGTTAAATGGTTGGGTTAAGGTTGACAAATGTTTGACACGATTAATGTTCGACATGACATGAACCCGACACAATACGACTCGATTGTCACTCCTAATATAGATTGAATAATTTTTTATATAAACTGGTTTAACTCAACATGAACCCGCTTAACTCACACAATTGTCAAGCTTATATGAAACAAAATACATTCTAGTTTTAGATTTGAAAATAAGTCTCATTTAATATTACAACTTAGGGTGAATCACATTTTGCACTTTTAAAAGATTCTTCTATTGTCGACTTGTACTTTTTAAATATCAAAATCTTTAATTTACATCATTAAAATCATAAAAAATGTGTTCTCGAAAGATTTTCAACCCAACCCTGAACAACGTTGAAAACTACCAAGTTCGAGTACGGTCCAAGGCAAAGGGATTTTTAGATGGAATAATGCATTTTCGTATTGCCTAATTCTATAGTTCAAATATAGGTGGAGTTGACCCTTTAAAACATCATACTAGATTTTAACTAAAACAACTAAGAGGAAACGTGAAATAACTTTGAATTTCTAAAAATTATTTTCTATCTCTAGAAAGCACTTCATTTCTTGGTGTTGCTGGCAAGGAAAGGAAGTTAAACTAGGTCTCTAAGGTAACTCACTCATGAATTAGCCTTGACTTATCTTTTCATCGTAGAAATTTATAAATTCGAGAGCTGAATCATAGTAGGGAAAAAAGAAGAAGCAATCATCATGTTTTGTGTGGAAAGAATGGGTTCATCAAAATGGAGTGTTCTCGTATTCGAGGTATTTTATTGAAATAAACGAAATAAACAAGGGTGTTTTTACCAACTCGGTCCGCCCGGTAAGCATTCACGACTAAGCAAGACTCAAATGTTGTCTCATTTGCTATCTCGCAGTACATATTTTTTTTTATACAGCTTGCGACCTACAAAAATCCCAACCCACTTGTCATGGTCCACTTGCTAGTATAGGAAAGTTGTTTAGGTAGCTCAGATAATTAGAGTAAAGGACTAAAAATCCTTGTGACAGAGATTCGAATTCACTTCAAAAATCAAAAATCTCAACTTGCACCGTCAATATCTTAAAATTATAGCAACGTGACCCAAAGCCAAACTATCATTCAATTTTCTGTCCAAAACCAAAGCACGTGACTGATATGTGACAATGGTTTTATAGTTAAAAGTCTTTGTCAAAGGGAGGAACTCAACCTCAATCAGCTGCCCTGTATTACTAAAGAAAAAAGGGAGATGACCATAAATCGAGGTTGAGTTGGTGGCCAAAGAGAATCATACTTTGCTAACCGAGCTTGTGAAAGGGAGGGAAAAGCATCAGGCGACCTAGAATGATGACAAATTTTTGAGGGCCAATTTCCTCTTCCTTCCAAATGTTTAGGAAAGGGACAACAAAGGGGAAGGAAAATTTTTCTGGTTGTATAGTGGGATCCGTTCTCGACCAATTGATTAGTCAACTAGTCTATACCGATTGAAAGAGATTAAAATGATTCATGTGTACTCTCCCCATGAAAACACAATAATAACATGGCCAGAACTCAGAAGGCAACAAAAGATCGTTCGAAAGCGAGTAACTAAAACCTCGATAGTGTCAACGAAAACATCCAGAAAACAAGATAGAAAGAAATACAAGATTAACGAAGGCTGAACAAACAAGCATAGATCAAGTAAACAGTATTCCTATAGCACTTGGATTGTGGATTTTTCAGTTTATGGGGATGGTATGCGATTCATAGCTAGGGAGAAAATCATTTACTAGACATAAGGTAATTCCCTTGTTTGCTTATGAATAATGTTCTACCTCACTCAACTTACACTGCGCATCTTGTGCTATACCTCTGAAATCTACAGACGAGGCAATGTCAAAGACTAGATTAATTAGATCATTCTGGTTTATCCGTAGCACTTGACCATCATTCATGGTCACACCTATTTTTTTGGCTTTCCACTTGATTTGTCGATAATTACTGAGATATTTCAGCTAGACAGTTCGACAAGAGAAGTACTGCTCCTGGTAATTGTCATCACTAGGGAAAAGAAGTTGACAACAGTCATAAGATGGACACTTAATTCCAATACAATAAGGGTACATCAGTGCAAGTCAACTAAACACTTCAATCAAAAAAAATAAAAATTGAACACCATAATTGATGAGTGGGTAGGCGGATTAAGTGCACCTCTTGCCTAGTGGGAAGTAGTGGGGTTCCTTTCTCTCGTATACGTTTTTATTTAGATTATTTATATTTTTGAATTTCTAATTGAGAATCTTTCTAAGAAAAAGATCTCTGTCTACCTAAAAAAAGCATGATGCATCTGGGATTGAACTCAACGAATTGATAGAAATTTGAATGGCATTTTGGATTCTAGTCACAATGCTATAAATTTATGACATTGAAGATGTAAATTGAGCATTTTGATTTTTGAGACTGCAAATTGAGAATCGAAAATTTTTTAAGTAAGCAAACTACAATTCGTCTTAGAATTTATTGACAATATATAATAACCTTAATGAACTAGATTCACAAATTAGGCCGTCAAATTAAATTTAAATAAAATTGGTAATACCGAATATAAAATTTGTCAACCAAAGAACCAAATAAACAGCCTAGTTGCCCTAAACTTATATACTAGTTTTAATTTAGCAAAATTTAGCCCTCGTAAACAAAAAAAATTATTTCAATTGAACCTTCTAACTTTTCAAATCTCACTCAAAATGAACGTTCCTCCACTTACCAAATTTCATAACAAAAATGACTCACTTGAATCTGATTGTTGATCGTAGTTCCTCCACTTACCAAGTCTGTGACGATCTCCAAGCAAAAAAAAAAATCGAGTAAATTGTTTATTTAGCCCTATACAATTGATTTAAGCGTGTAAAATACATTTTTAGTCCTTAAAGTATGCGTGTAGTATCTATTTGATCCATAAGGTTCCTAATTTGTAGCTACGTGGTTCAATCCCAAATGTATGCCAGAAAATCATTAACACCCCTAGTCATGCACCAATCACGTGAAATCAATTAGACACAAATTAAGAACTTTAAGGACCATATATGCACAATATTAGGAACCACATGATTGACACGTAACCGACGACGTTAACGATTTTATGACAGACGTTTGAGTTCTTACCACGCAGATAAAAATAAAGAACTTTAGGGATCAAATAAGCACAATTGAAAGATTGACGATCAAATATACACTACACGCATACTTTGAAGACTAAAAATATATTTTACCCTTGATTTAATTTAGCCCTAACATTAAATTAACTCAATTGAATCTTCAACTTTTTAAATTTGACTCAATATGAAACATAATTTGAAAATGATAGGATCCAAATTCAGGAATGTGGGGAACCCTAGCTGGTGGCCAGAGGGATTCATGCAAGAGTGAGAGTTGATATTGGAAAATCTGGTCCCCTTTACATCAACAATTAATAGTGATGAAAGAAATGTGTTGTAGTTATACTCCCCCCCCCCCAATCATTTGCTGAAAAGACTCTGATGGCTAATCATCTGCCATACTAGTCCCCACTCATTTACTCCGGTTGATGTCAATTGCTACCGTGACCACATTCACCACCACCCACTATGGCGGCACCACCAACTCCACCGCCATCTCCGACGATTATCAATCACAACCCCTCTCAGCTAACTTTGATCACCTCATCCACAAAATTCTTCAACAAAGGATACAGTGCAACTTCAAAAAACGCCATTAATGCTTTGCTTGTTTGTATTTACTTTTCGCTATCGGCGTGATGCCAAGGGAATGTGACATCTTTTAAAGCAAAAGATCAGTAGTGGAATTTCTCGAAAACGACCGCATACTTCTACTACTACTACTCAATCATCTCCCAATTTTCTTCCCTTGTATGTGCATCACCAATCACCACACAAGCAACTTGTTAACATTGTCCCTTCATAGATATCCGATAAAATTAAAACGATACAAAGAAGATTAGTGCCGTTGTTGCGCAAGAACGACATGTACAAATCGAGAAATTGTTCTTTTATTCTGAACAATTTGGATTAAATTATTTTAAACAATTACACAAAGCAATCCAAGCTATCTTAGCACTCTCTATAAGAATAATTTGAATTTAAAGATGATGAGCCCAAAATCAATTGGGTCAGGTCCAATGAATCAAGAAGGCCTAAATCAACTAAAGGGTGGTTCATACCCACTTTGCAGGTCCGACCCAGTTCGTTCCAATGTAGGATCCGAGAAGTCCATAGAGATAGGAGCACATGGTAGAGAATATCGGGATATACATTCATAGAGATCCAATCCTACCTTAATTGTATTTACCAAAAAAGTAGAGTTCTCTCCCTCACGTCACCGCATTATCAAACTTATCTAATGTAAGCTCTTTTCACAAGGACGAACACCTTTGGAATTTGAAAAGACCTTGAGATCTCTACTTCTTGTCCTCTCTACACCTCCATAGTTTCTCTCTTCCAAAACATTGTAAGACTCCCAGAGTATATTCTCCTAGCTACTTTATTCATCAATAAAGATATCTGGTCACCGCTACCATTCTCAAGAGTAGAGTAGGTCACTCGAACTGAATCACTATAAATTTGCGTATTTGTTCTTATTTACTATTTTTTTATTTAATTGTCTATTTACTGTTCATTAATTACACCCTTATATGTACTTGACTGTTCATCTTGTACGATACTATTTTGTGCATCACTACATATCTTTCACCACTTGTGTTTCTTCTGTAGCGATGAGTTGTCATTCTTGTTTCGGATGTAACTGAGACAGAGGGAAAAGGGGGACACATAGGGGTCTTTTGGTAGGTTTTGTCATTTTGGATCGGATTGAGTTAGTTAGATCAATCCAAACCCATCCAACTAAGTTTTGGGGATTGGTTTAGATAGAAAAAATATGTGGGCCCCACAATATTGATTGTATTTTGACTATAATGCCCTTCGTTCAACTCAATTTTCATTCAATGTAATGACATTTTAGTAATTTAAATCCTAATCTCAATTAACCTTTTTGAAACCCATTCCGGGTTAGTTTATTTAAGCCTACATAAGTGAGGTAAAATTCATTATTCAGATTGGGATGGGTATAACCCAATTATTTAATCCTCTTGTTTAAAAACCAAACATGGGTTAGACCATCTCTAATGGAGATCATACCCTTATACAAATTGAGTAAAAAAAATAAAAAGTTTAATTTGATATAAAACTCTCCAACGAATAAACCTTTTTTAAGACCCAAATCTTTTTAATAATTCTTAGCTTATTACAAGAGATTTTTTTTTTTCATTTTTGCCTCCAAAACTTTTTTTTTTCATATGGAAAATTTTGAACCATATTTTTTCCATTTCACAATAAACACAGCGAATCAATGAAACCCGTATAAAAACAACAGATTTTTCCCATTCTAAATTTTTCTCATTCCACCGAATACAAATCCAAATTTTTCCTACTCCACCGAATACAAATCTCTCTGTGTGTGTAGAAATAAGCTTTGGGTAAAAGAAGATTTTATACAAATTTAGATTTTGTTTAAATAAACTCGTGTAGAAATTTATCTCTGTCCCATTCCATCGAACACCGAGTGAGAAGTGAAGAGAGAGAAATAATTTACCTAAAGGAAGTACCAGCGACCATTGAGAGCTTGTGTAGAGGCAAAATTAGCAGCCGTTGAGATCTTGGGTAGAAGGCGAAGTGTGAGATCGGCTTAGAAGACGAAATTAGTCTTGAGGCAATTGAAAATTTGTGACTGTTGGAAAAAAAAAAGGTATGGTATTTGAGTTTTCCTTCATTTGAGTTTAAAAAAAAAATTTCTTTATTTGGTATAAATATGAATCTAACATTGAAAAATAATTTTACCCAAATTTAAAATAGGGTCCAAAAAATATGTTATGAATGGAGTTACTCTTTTATGTGGGACTCCTGGACTATCTTTTCTTAATCCCACCAACTAATTCAGCTTAAGCCCATGCACCAAACAACCCAAGAGAGATAACGCCGAAGGTCGTTTGTTTGACTCTGGATAGCGGAATAAGAGAAAGAAGTGTAGAGGAAGACGGAGAGGATTGGTTAGAATTTGGGATTTTTCAGCAGTGTATAAAATACAAAAAAATTAATTCTTTTAGAACATAATTTTAGAACATAACTTAAGGACTTCATAATTGTGACAATTAAATTGTCAGTGAGTATCAATATTAAATTATTACTGGATCCTAACACTATCAATTCAATAGTCATATTGCATTAAGTCACAAAATTATGTCTAAATAACATTAATGATACAATTTTTTTTTGAAAATAAGGATGACATCGTGTCACTATTTACAAGTGGTGTAACATGCAAATAAAAGAGCAGTGCTATATATATTAAATTTGTATCCTAAATATGCATCTCAAATCAATGGGAACCATTAGATGAGTGAATCCCATCAACTTTTTTCATTGGGACCCATCATTTAATGATTCTCATTAATTTAAGGTGCACATTTGATATATAAATTTGAAATACAAAACATTACTTCAAATAAAAAAATCTCACTTAATTTAAAAACTATCCTATCTATGTAAAATAATAAATATAATATTTATAGATGTTAGATAAACCTACTGAGCCCCTAGTAACACTTTTTCATTATAATATTAGATATTTATTAAATAGATTTGACATGGGATACGTGGAATGATAATCGTCGGAAAAGTTTGCACTTTTAACGGTCGACGTGGCATGCATGCTGCCACTAACCAACATGCCAACTTGCAACAATACATTAGCTCACGCTTCTGTATTATCTTTCATTTACCAAAAATAAATCCTCACGAGGGAGACTTGGTTACACCTGACGACTTAATTTTTTTTTTAATTTTATATCAAAATAAAAGAAATTCAATAAAATAGTCTTTGAGCGACCATCGTTCCACGTGGTTGGTGCATTAAAATGATCAAAATTCTATTTTTGAATTTAAAATCTATGCAAAATAATCAAAATTCTATTTTTGAATTTGAAATCTATGCTCAGCTCTTCGTGAATATACATTAGGTTGTGTGTTACATTCCCGATTCAAAATCATTAAAAATTAAAACTACAACTAATTATAACGTCTATGATGGTACAATAGAATTTACTCAATCCTACATTAATTACCCAAACACACAGAAAGTGAATCAGAGACCATGGGCTCCTGGTAATACCTATAAAGAGACGCAAAACTCCAAGCCCAACACTTACCCGCCTTCTTCTGCATCTCATGTAAGAAAGAGAGGAGAGAGAAAGAGAGAGACTCAAGCAGTGTCCACGGCGAGTATAGTTCCATCCTCAGATCAGTCACCTTCACCGTTTCGGTTCTGAAGAGGAGGAAGGCCGAGAGAAAAGGCGGGTTGAAAAAATTACGGTTCTCATTCTCTCTCTCAGTTTGGGCTAGATATATAAGATGCGAAGCATGGCGAGCTCAGTCTCTTCAAGAGGCATCGCCGCCATTGTCGGCGTCGGTCCCAATCTCGGCCGCTCCATCGCCCGTAAGTTCGCCCACGAAGGCTACACCGTCGCCATCCTCGCCCGCGACCTCGGTGAGTCCCATCCCATTTCTCTCCCCCTTTCTTTCTCTCTCTAACTAACTAATTAATTGGTATATGATGCATATATCCTTACAGGGAGATTGTCGAGATTTGCTGATGAGATAGCGAGGGAAGAGAAGGCACAGGTGTTCGCGATACGCATCGATTGCTCGGACTCTCGAAGCATCAGAGAAGCATTCGAGGGCGTTCTCTCTCTAGGGTTTGTAGAGGTTTTAGTCTACAATGCATACAAACCCGTCCCTTTTCATCCTACCAATTTCTCAGACATTCGCGTCGAGTCATTCGAGAAATCCATGGCCGTCTCTTCCGTCGGTGCCTTTCACTGCGCCCAACTGGTTCTCCAAATTCCTTCTCAAATTTCAATCTCTCTTCCATTAATTAAGAATTTGATGTTCTCTATCTGGGTGTACATTTTTTGAATTGAAGTTTGTACTTGAATCTGCATGGTTTTTTGCTGATTGAACTTGAAAGGTGCTTCCGGGCATGGTGGAGAGAAGAAAAGGGACGATTCTTTTTACTGGGTGCTCTATGTCCCTCAACGGCATTGCTGGCTTCACTGAATTATGTATGTAAACTTGCTTTATTTCTTCATATTTGTGATTAGCAGAACAAAAACGAACATCATCTTAATTTATTCACTTAATCACTCACCATCATTTCGTTAGTAGATAATAAGTTTCAATATTCATTGAGCCTCATTGCTCATTCAATGTTATTGAGCAGAAATAGTGATTTTTTTATGAGTTCAAAAACTATTTAAGAAGTTTTATCCATGAGATATTTAGGTTGTGGGAAGTTTGCTTTGAGAGCCTTATCGCAATGTTTGGCAAGAGAGTTTCAACCTCAGGGAGTACACGTGGCGCATGTCATCATCGACGGCATCGTCGGAGCACCAAGGTTTGTGCTTTTAAGATTCCCAAGATTCAGAATCTGACACCTTTTATACAACCTTTTGTTCCTTTCTTCGATTTCTGATCACAAAGGAAATTTACGTTCACACTTTACATCATGCCTACCAGGAGGAGGGATATAGATATGTAAATAACCAGACTAACTGTCTAAGAGATAAGATACGCTGCGGATGAATATTAGTCACAATTTATTGGGACGTTATACTCAATAGAATCAAGTTATTATAATAACGTGTCATGATCGACCTTAAAATATTATAATTATCATGAATAAATTTAAACATCATTAAATTGTATTTTATGGGTTTTAGTACCATACCAATTGAGGTGTTTAGTTCATTAGAAAAATAATTATCTCGAATATTTCGAGTAGTTCAATTCCATTACATGTGTTATAAGCCATTTTAGCATGTCTAAAATGTGACGAAGTATATTTCCAAGAAAAGGCTCTTTCTAAAATAGGAGACACTAGAAAAAATCGAGTCTAAAATGTGGGTCTGAATGTACAGCGTGTCTAGAATTGACTCATTTTCATGTTCATTGACTAACAAATCTACTTGATTGTATATTTGTATTAGTACATGGTAGATTGAGGATTTGATAATGTAGGGGTGGCAAAAAATTGTTGCAGGGGACCAGCAACGACGTGGAGTTTGCAGCAGAAATCATCGGTTGGGGAGCAAAAGCAGAGTGGTGGAGGAGGGGACGGGTCGATGGACCCGGATGCGCTGGCTCACACCTACTGGCACTTGCACAATCAGGACCGGACTGCTTGGACCCAAGAGATCGACCTTCGTCCATCAGATCCAAGATTCTTCTAGAATTCCTAATACTACAACTACTACTGTAATTAAATTAAATCACATTTAACGTTTCCTTAAAATTGTCTTTTACATGTTTTAATCTCCAGACAACGCACATGACAGCTGGTATGTGATGTTCAGTGCCGTTTTATATGTGGGTGGTACTTGATTTAATTTGATTTGATATGTGTATAACATACATACACAGGGTGTTATTGTTCGCTCTGAGTTACAACTTTCAGCTTTGGAGGGTATAGGAGGAAGAACATTTTTTTCAACGTTTTACATGAACCACTTCTTAAACCTTATTTTGTGAAAATTAAGGAAATACTGTTATTTTGACCTAATTGAACTAGGAACATGCCACCTTGTTCAAAAAAAAATAAATTATAGCATGCATCGAAACACTGTATTTTGAAATTTGATTTAAATTATTAGTTTAAAAACAAATAAAATATATTAAACAAAAAATAGAAATACAAAAAAGAGCGATATTTGGAGAAGGTGACGAGATCTTCTTCTGGCAGAGGAGGATCCAATTTGGAAAGGGCCCCGCAGGGTGTAGCTGGGGACTGAGTTGCATGGATGTATAGTTTGATTCGTGTTCCAATTGAGGACACACACAGAAAGTATATGCTACGGAGAATTAGAGGAGAGACAAAATAGAGAGTGGGGCCGGGGGCCTCTTTGTCAAAAAGCTCCTAAAAGTGTCCAGCTGGGGTATTTGTATTTGATTGGAGAATACTCATGGGCCGGCGGTGGACCCTTCATTTCATATAAGCTTGTAAGTGTCTAATCTCTGTCTCTCTTTTTCGAACTCCTTGGAAACTTTCATTAACTAATAAAACTGGTGGCTACAATCAAGAAGTAAAATATCCCTTAACTCATGTGATATGCAGCCTACCCCAATTTGTTGGTGGAGAATGGGTTAGTTCGACATTGGCTACCCAATGAGTTAAGGGATAAGAACAATAGATGTTCAATTGTTTCCACTTGATTCTTGCAAAGCAGGCATATTGGGGTTGTAGCACATTTTTTCTTGAACAGATTTTCTTTGTGTCGATAGAGAATTTGTGTTGATTCTCCACTAGAAATATAGGATCTTCGGAATGGTTTTGAGTTTCCATAGATGTTCCTTCATTGCAAACCATGGTATCTTCCTTTTCCATTCTAGCTACTCAATACCCTGATTTAACCGAATATTTACCCAATTTGTTGAAATGTCACACTCTTTTGTTTTCTTCTACCACTGTTGATAGAGTTATTGCCTACGCCACTTGTCTTTCTTGTTCATTCAGAATCACTCAGGATTTCACTCTTATCACCTCTTCAACCATGATGACAATACACCCCTTTGATTTGGGCGAAGTAAGGGTTAGTTGTGACTTGTAAGCCACTTATCATCGCAAAAGCAGTTGGAAGCAGACCATGCCCTACGGGCGGGCATCTCCCGCAACGCAAAATAGCGTTGTTCGTTACCACCCAAGAAGCAAAAGATTCGAGAGTCCAGATTAAAAATACATGTTGATTGTTTGGATGTTTTACACTGTAAATGTGGAGAAAATTAGGGTTCTGCCCCTACAGTGGATGCGCTATACAATATTTATAGAACTATTCCTTATTTTTTGGGATCTTTGTCGAGATCCTTGCCTTTCATGCGTAGAATCCTCATTGATTTTAAGAGTGGTTCCTAGCTAGTTGAGAGTTTTATGCCTTGACTCTTGTTTCCTATTGTTTTGGGGGTGTCTACTGTCATCCAACTGTTCCCTTGTCATTCCCACTGTTATCTCATATTGGGGGGAGTTCTAGCTCTTGTCATCTGAGCTCTGCAGGTCTTTCCTGACCTCTTGGTCTGAGCTCAGATCCAGACCTCGTATTCAGTTGAATTTTCTCTTGGGTATCATCAATTACTAATATCACAAAGGGATGAATGAAAAAAATGGTAGAAATGAAAGAACTCAAGTTACCTATTAATTCACTCCAGATGTGCATATCTACAACCATGTTGATACGGGGTTCGCATATTATGCCACAAGTGTCCTAAGCATTAGTTAAATAAATGTGACGTTCGACCGGATACAACCTAGACTCGATACTCGAGGAGGTGACTTGGCCTTCAAGGTGACGTTGAACTTTTAGATACAAGATTGTCACTGACTGGGTTCTCGTGGAATGTTATGACCGTAACCTGTTCATTTTGTCAAACCCCATCACTCGTGATGCTCCTCTGAGGTACACATCAAGTTGTTTACTCAAAGAACATTTCACAATCTCGGTCCTCCAGACACAAATCCAAATTTTTTAACATGTCATATGTTGACCCAGACCATTGATCCCTCTAATTGAAATCGATGGTACTAGAATAAAATGTCTAGCTTGGACTAGAGATAGATTAAGACAACGTTCTAGATCACCATATGCCGAGCTGACCTGGAATGGTGTTGGTCAGCTGTGAATCCCCCATAGACAACCAACAACTCAAAAATTACCAGAAGGAGTAGAAGATGATTTTTACCAGCAAACTTTATCTTGGGCAAGAAATCACAACTTTTAAAATGTTGCATCGTCGCTTTTAGAAAACCATGTCACGCCTAGGAAAAAATTTATCCAACAGTCAAATATTCTCTAACAATTAACAATTCGATTATAAAAGGTAGTGATTAATGATTTATAAAGGGTGAGCACATAAGCTGCCCTAGGGGATATCTACTGTACTCACCTTCTTCCTCAAAGCAATACACTCTAAATAGTAAGAGTCTCAATTACAATAGACTAACCCAGATCTTCAGTTGAGTGAATTACATTATTCCTATGCATTCTTATTCATTTCAGCTCAAACACTCAATACATTTAACTTACTACTCATTCCACCTTAATCTTTTCGGTTTTTCACACCATCAAAAGTCTCCCAAGATCCTAGCAAAGAATAACCCAGTGGAAAATGAATCTTACACTAAAAGATTTACTCGAATAGACTAAACCAAGGCCAAGACTAACAATCATGTTTATCCTTTTGCGCTACTCACTTCTCCCTTAAGGGGAGTCCTACTTTCTTATCTTATGGTGGGGACTTCTCTTTTTGATTTCTTAGCCATCTAGGTCTTGCTAGTGATCTACTCTTACATTATGCTCACGATCCCAGCTAAAGGCATTTACTTCTGCAGTAAAAAAGGCGAATCAAATTCGCCTCCACATTGCCTCCAAATCTTCGCCATGCCAATCTTAGATTTTTAGACAATGCTTTGCCTAGCATTTCCGCTGCAAAGGAGGCAAACTATGTTGTGTCAAGTTTGAAGGTGAAAGTACTAAGCGAATATTCAAAACCATGCACTGTTATTTTTATTTTTGTAGAGAAGGATCCTGTCGACCTAAATGAATGTGTGCTATTGAAAAAAATATTCATTATAATGATGATATCAAGTCAATATTGTCATATGGTATTAAGTATTAACAACCAATAATATACAGACAAATAAAAAAATAACCTCACACAAGTCAATAACTACCCGTCTATATGAACAGATAACTACCCACTTTTTTTCCATGTAAATCAACAACTACTCAAATAGAGTTCACTCTCCGTTGTATTGAATATTCTCTCGTGGTATTATACTATAATATCTCATTATGCCAGGTCACTAGTGAGAGTACACGTGTCTGGACTTTATGGGTTACCACACAGTATCTGTATGAATCCAAAATTTAAAGTTGCCCTATTACAAAAAATAAATACCACAAAAAAAATAAACAAACGAAAGATACTTTCACAACACAACAGATAGGTTTGCAATTTCCTCACTTGCTGCCATTGTGGTTGTCGTCGTTATAGCTGTATACATTACAATAAGCTACAAGGCAATTGACGACATATCATCAGGTGGGTCCAATATGTGAGAACAACAACAGACATGACTTACGACTCTCTAATAACAAATTCTGAAACGGTCTCAGCTACAGACTTTACAGTAGGAAATACAGGTTGACGTAGCTGCGACCGGCAACGTAATGTTCTCTAAAAAGTACGCATGGACACAAGCTTCTCTGCCATGGACATGATGGAAAAACCCAAATGAACAGTGCTGGCACCATATTTGCAGCCGTGGAAATCCCAGAAGAATGAAGATAGTAAAAAATGATCGTAATCGCTCTTATCTGCATATTTAGTGGCAAACCAGGCAATGGACAAGAAGCAATTTGGCTCACAATGTCATTGAGCTTTTGCAATGGACCTGCTAGACACACCATGCAACAATTTGACAAACCCAAGAAAACTAAGCTTTCCATCTGTGTGTCTGATCCAGTCATGGAGAACGGCATGAACGGGGACAGAAGGGCTGAGCCCAAGTTCCTGGAACAATATTTACAGAATGCCGTAGATCAGTTTTTAATTTTTGCCACTGATGTACTAACCAGCCTAGTACACAAGATTATAGGGATACAAGTACTTTCTCAGCCCTTGTGTCAGGAGACGGATAGAGACTTGCGTATATGGATAACATTTGCATTTGTATTCAATGAAATCAAAAGGTAAATTCCTTTTTTAGATGTAAACAAGAGTTCAACTCACCGATGCCAATTCTTCAATGACAATGGCCCTGTTCCCATCCTTCTCAAAAAGCTCATAGGCACAACGAGCATGTTGCTCCCATCGATCAAGAGCCTCAAGTTGATAAACACTTAATGTAGCTGCACAGAATTCCTCAAAATCCATCCTTCTGTATTGGAGTGCATTAAGCTGCCAACAAAGAAGACAAGAGAGTTCACCACTCAAAAGTTAGAACAACATGCAAGACGTAATTGATTATGATGCCTATCATGGTAGTGAAAGAACATACTGATGCTAGGAAATCATGGACTCGGGACTCCTTCATGGCATCTGTTGCATTTTTCATCAAGGCCTGACCAAATCATAGAAGTTGAGACTCATTTAAGTCAAAAACAGCAATGCAATTTAAACATTTATCAAGAAACTAACCTTTTTAATGTTATCCAAACATATGGTGCCGTTTTTGGTTGGTTCCAACAGCGAAAATTGCTCCTTCAAATAAAATAGCTCATCCACAGTCAACGTTTTAGATAAAGCCTGCCACATTTGGTTAAAAATTAAATCAGGAAACAAACTAGTAGGAGATGTACATGAAAGCATAGCGCATGAAAACTGAAACAAATACAAAAAACAGACAGTAAGAATTACAAATAAGTATATGATTAACCGTATCTCACTGAAGGATAATTGCACTAGGAATGTCTCTCACAGCCTAACTATGGCATGTATGATTGCGATCACTTTAAAAACCCCTTACAATAAGCACTTGTCCAGATATAATATTTCAGGACCATATGGTCAATACCAGTGTGTGAAAAAGAAAGTCATTAATTTCCAAGGCCTTCTTACAGTTGCAGCATCATCCTCCGAAAGCCCGATGGCTACAATGGTTTCCACTCCAAATGTACAGCCAACAAATGGTTTCCATGAAAACTATCACAAGAATTGAGAACTACTCTTTCCAGGAATTGGTACCGAGTACAACCTAAGTAGTTCTTTATTTACTTCTCTTCCAAGCTACACCTAAGAAGCAGCATCATAGAAGGAAGACAAAGACTACTGTGCCTTAGTAAGGTAAAACAAATGAGCAAAAGGCACTTTCAACAAACCTTCAAAAGGGGACAAAATTGTAACTATCACAGGTAGGGCTGTTAATCAAGCCGAGCTTGAACACTATTTTAAGCTCGTTTATGAGTAAATAATTAAATGAGCCAACTTGTTTATGTGTAAAATAGGCTCGACAAATGCTCGACAAGGACTCGATTAACACCCCTAATCACAGGTATATTTGAAGCAAGTAGAATCTAGTTGAGATTTGTTCCTGCCATTCATTGCATATACCGAAGCAATAATCAATATGTATTGTCTACTTTGTCTTGGCTCAATGTGAGAAAGTAGTTTCCCATTAATAAAAAGGTGCAAAGAAACAATGGATTGTAAGCATTAGAAGAACTTTTGTTAATTTACATCTATCATTGTTCTTTAGAGTAATGAAAAATCACTTAAGCTTAAGTGCAGATGATATTTTAGTTTAAAAACTGTGAATGGCTACCATGGCACTAAATATTAAGCATATGCTGCATAAACAAGCAAAACAGGTACCAGCTTTGCTATGGACAAGTTTCATTTATAACACAAAAAACATAATACTCAAAGGCTACACCAAACAGTTTTAAAATCAGTTCCTGATTGTTGCAGTCTGGTTATTGATATAGAAGGAAAAATATAAGCTAATAAAGAGAGAACGCAGATAGTGGGCAATGAAACTCTAGTAAAAGTCCATGCAGACACATCAAATAAAAATTTAAGGAAAAAAGAGAAAAAAAGATCAGTTTGTAGTAGCATCATGTGCTCACCCGTAAAGCAGCTTTCCGGAGAGCAGATGAACGCATATAAGACCTCATGAGTTTGAATATTGATATATCTAATGGCACTTTTATGTCATTACTATCTTTTATCCAGGGATGACCTGCAGTGGAAATTTATTAGTAGCACTTCCAGAATGTAAACAACAAAAAGCTCAATGTTCATGACGTGAGTTGAAACACTAACACAAGGCTTGAGCAGCAGTCATTCTTTTCCGTGGGTCCTTGTTCAATAAACGTTTGACAAAATCTTTAGCCTCAGAAGACAGAGAAGGCCAAGGTGGTTCCTCAAAACTTGGATCAGCTTTTAAAACAGACCGAAAGATCCCCGACTCAGTACGAGCCCAAAATGGGCGGCTGCCACACAATAGAATATATGCTATAACACCAATACTCCACACATCAGCCTCTGTACTGTAAGATCTATGTAGAACTTCAGGTGCTACATAGTATGCACTTCCAACAATATCATTAAGCCTTTCATCTACAAAAACATTTGAAATATTAGAACTATTCAACTGATTTGCGGATCAATTTGTCATTATATATATATCAGAACAGTTCATCAAGAATTAAGGATACCTGGCTTCACAAAATCTGACAACCCAAAATCTATGGTCTTCAGTTGTGAGTTTTCATCCTTAGATGTAAACAAAAAATTCTGACCCACCAATTAGCTACAGTTAGATCAAGAATACAAATATAACACCAAAGGCAATTGCAAATAACACATATTGTAAAACAACTGCAACGATAACTAAAGATTGTGCCAAATTCTGGGGAATCATAATACTATACTCAAGTTGAAAAAAATTTCATGGATCATTTAAATTTTAAATTGTAGTGAAATAATTTTTTCTTTTTTTTTTTATGGGTGGGGTGGTTTGAATAGCCAAATCTTTACTACTCATTTCAAATCTCATTGCACCCAAAAATATCACCATATTATTTTGTTCTTAACCCAAAAAAATAATGACCATAGTGATTTGAACAAATTTGAACAGCATTTTACAAAATCAAGAGTCATTAGAAAGTAATAACCAAGCTTGTGGATTATTAAAGACACTAGGGTTTATAATGATTTTGCATACGATTATTAATGATAAGAAGCCTACCTTTAACCTTTCTAATTTGGAAGTACGCAAATTTAGTCCACTCAACCTCCTCTACACACCAATATACAGGTATAAAATATAAATCTTACACATAGGCAGTTCAAACTTGAGAATATCCCTCACCTCTGGCTTAAGATCCCGGTGCACCACACCCTGGAGATGGCAAAATGAAACAACGCTCAATATTTGCATCATCACAGGTTTTGCATCATGTTCAGTATATTTCCCACCCCTGCAGGCCAAGCAACAAAACATATCATATGCTATTGATCTTTAAAGAACCTGTTCTTTGACAAATTACAATTTGCCCTTTTATGGTAGAAGCCAAAAAGTACGAAATTTGATGAATTACAACTAATATTATTACCTTGAAAGTATTCTATCCAGGAGCTCTCCTCCTTCACATAACCTGAGAATGTATTACAATCAGTAAATTATTGACACATTTTATGATTTTGATACCAGAAACAATCTGCAAAAATATGTGCTGTTCAGAACACGAACGAAACATGAAAAGAAATATTTTAACAGGAAATTAAGACTAAAAAAAATATTAATTAAATCAGATATAAGTAGCAAAGAAGCTTAGTCTTAAGCAGTACACATATCATCACTAGTCAAGCAATTGGATCCCGTAGAGATACAGCAATTCACAGAATAAGATAAAATTCAGAGTAGGTGTAAAGATCAAAGCTTACTCCATCACTATGTAGACATTATCATGGTCTTCAAATGCGTCATAAAATTGTACTAGATTGTTATGTCCGGTCAAAGCTCTCAATATTTTGACCTCCCTTCTCACATCCTCAATGGCTATGGCAGTGGTCATCTGGATAAAAAAATGAGCAAGGAGTTAGAAAATAAGACCCAAAAATTAAGAACTAACAATATTGCTTATTGAAGTAAATCATGCCCTGTCCATAAACTAGTAATTCCACCAATAGAATTAAAGGCAAGTTCATATCAGAAAATAGGAGATAGGACTCAACATCAGAAAACTTAACAAATAAACTAACTATTATATGCAATAATAAAACAAGAAGCAACTGAAAATATATCAAATTACATCAAATAGGTTAGTAATCAACAATAAAGATCCGCTCAAATGAAAATGATTTGATTCATATGATCAGTGAATCACAAAGCAAAAACAACAGTCTCCAAAGATTCGTTTCGCAGTTGCATCAACAAAACTTCACCAACTTAAACGAAAGACTACCGTAATATTCGAATTTTGCATTCAATCTCAAATGAATCCCCTTGTCTAATGCCAAAATAAGCCAACACTACATACACATTACGGATCATCTAAAAAATCACACCAATACAAACAAACATTAATGCTAGACTATAAACGAACACTAAACTATTTCAATGGTACTTGAGAAATTTCACATTTTGCAACTGAGTCCTATAAAATTACACAACTATGTATCATGAGGTGGTTATTCTTGCAATTAAAAAAATGCATAAACGACCAACTAGACTATACAACAAAAAGTATAAAATCTTATTTTCATCCCAAAAAATTGCCTGCAGATCTGATCACTATAACCTCAAGAACATTCATCAAACTCAGTTCCACAAACACAAAATCAAACAGATCGCTCACGATTCATGCAAATTATCACTAATTCGAATCCAAACAGAAAAATTAAGAGTAAAAATTTCGAACCTTCGATTTGGGTATGACCTTAACAGCAACATCTTGTCCCTTAAGCTCACCTTTCTTGAACTTGGCCTTACAAGTATACCCAAAATGCCCTCTTCCAACCTCATCCCCAAGCTCATACTTGTCCCCAAAATGCTTCGAAAACCCGAAACTCTTATCCAAACCCGCAACTCCATTCTCCGATTCATTCCCCTCCGGTATCGCCGCCTCGTTGGGCTTCACCGACCCGTGCCTCCTCGCCAACACCGCTCGAATGTGCTTCGCCGGCGACGGCGGCGGAAACGGCCGCTTGAAAAACCGGTTCGGCGTCGATTTCGAGCTCCCATTCGCTGGAGATCTCGCCGGAGACTTCTTCAACCACGAATAATGGGCCGGACTTGGACTATAAAACGGGAAAAACGGCGTTTTCTTACCTACCTCGGTCACTTCTTCCTTCTTGACAGTTTGATTACCATGGTTTTCAGCATTTTCAGGTGGTTTAGCGATATCCTCAACCGGAACAAAATTACCCTCTACCGGAACAGGGATTTTCTTTGTGGATTGATGATTGTCGGAGAGATTGGGTTCTGGGGAGGGCTTGGAAGTGCAAATTCCCATTTTGGTACTTGTTTCCTCTTCCTCCCCAAACACAATATATTTAAAATCGTAGTTTGCAAGCACTACATGAAGATTTAATCAGAAAAAACTGAAATTTGTTTCCTGGGTAATCCACTGATTTACTTTGAAACTTTGTCCTGGGCGATGAGGAGAGAGAAAGAGGGATCTGAAGATGGTGCTTAAGGGTAAACGACGATGAGTTCGCTTTTGTCGATGACTGTCGACTGAATTCACCTTTACCCAATTGAAGTGGAAAATTACAATAAATTAATAAAGAAAAGAGGGATTCACACTTTGTACCCTAAAAAATTTAATAATTTTTACTTTTAACCCTTAAAAATTAAATTTTTTACATTACACAGTATATTAAAAATGTTACAACTGATCTTTCCATAGCTTTCATGACTCATTTGGTCAAATATCACTTCTTGACATAAATGAAATTAGAGTTGATAATTGAGTCAAACTCGAATAATACTTAAACAATTTTTTAAACTTATTTAAAAAAAAAAGCTCGACATGCTCGGATAAAACTCATAAAATTCAGCTCATTCATTTATAAAGCAGTCGAGATGCTTGGGCTTAGCTCGGGTTCACTTGGCTCAAATTCGAGCTTGAAAGACTCGACTCGAATTCGAAAGACTCGACTCAAGCTCGCAAAAGTCAGCTCAATTATCAACCCTAAACGGAATAGACAGCAACAACTAATGCAGGAGTAATATTGCAATACTTTTAATATATAAAAAATTTGCTACTTAAGAATACAATTTTAAATAATTTTGGGATACAAAGGATAATTCATCTTAAAGAAAAAGGTCAAAGATCATGAGTGTGGGCCCAGGATGTACAATTGTGTCCACGTGGCTGTCTTCTGGTTCGGTGTGTTGGATTATTTTTCGTGGGTTTTATTGTCTGAAGCTCAATTTGGGGATTAATGTAAGGTAGGGTCGTAGGATAGGACTAATCTTATAAGGGGGCGGTGGGGGGTGAGAAGACGAATATGCCCTTGAATTTGACTGATTTTTGTCGGGTTATTAGGACAAAAACAAATACTGAGGATTAAGATACAATTTCTTCTGTCTTGGCCTCTGAGCCGCAATGGAATGTGGAAATTCAAACTCTGACTGTTTCATTTGTTCAAACAAAAAACAAAACTGGAACTTCAAGGAATTGAATAAGGTTAGATGTAATGGTATAAAATTAATTCAATGTTTATTATTATTTTTTTGATTAATAAATTTAAAACAAAATATATATATATATATTTATTTATTTTTTGAAAAAACTTCAACCACACTCCCTCTAGTTTGCCATATCTTCAAAGACACCCCCT
>JAHQCQ010000036.1:370-15904 GCA_023539305.1 Ilex asprella | reverse complement strand
TGGAACTAAGGTCAGTTTGTCTGGGCACTTCTTTTTCAATCTTTGTGACTCCATCTATGCACCCGACGATGGATTTAGTTGGGTGCGTAGGTGTAGGGGAGACAACGAGCTGCTTGATTAAAAGCTCAAGATACAAAAAAAAATTATAGGAGTGACCATTGATTAGAGTTGATAGTCGAACGAGTTCGGACTGAATTTAAAATATTGTTCAAGTTAGCCTCGTTTTTTAAAACAAGTCAAGCCTGAACGAACCCAAAATGAATCGAGTTTAAGTATTTGCATATAAAAGAGTCGAGCATATCGAGTACGAGCTGAGTTTGTCGGACTCGTTTTTCAAACGAGTCTAAAAAATTGTTCAAGTTCGACTCGTTTAGAATTTAAGCAAGTCAAGCTTGAACGAGCCAAAAAAAATTTTAAATTCGAACCGAACTCGAATAGCTCGATTTGATTAACAGTGATACCATTGAGTCATGTCGTTTACTAGTTAATTTTGACTGGATCAATTTAAATGTCATGTCCATAACCCATTTTGTTTACTATCATGTTACGGTCTTGTTCACCCCCATCAACATAGGACCAATATCTCCTTTTCTCTCAACAAAATCCATTAGTTCCCAAAAACTAAAATTGCACTCAATTCATAAACTAAAATGAGATTTTTATATTTTGACGCTGACCAGACTCGTTTATTAGTCGTGTAAGTGTATCTTATTGTAGAGTTTGTTTCAATAATTAGTTAACATCTAACTTTAATTTAGTATCACATAAACGTTAATGAATCGCACCAAAAATTGCCGCACTCGTCCAAGGATTTAAAAAATCCAGTGTTTTTATGTTTTACTAGTATTATTATGAGCTATAAATCTTGTCAAACTATCTGTGCTTCCATGCCTATTATTTTTGGATGAATTCCTGCTTCATCATGTTTTGTGTCTCATCAACTGTTTTGCGATTATGATTACAGAGTGATAAAAACTCAATTATTCAAATGACAGCTAAAGAAATTGAAGACCTTCAAAGATACAAGGAAGAGTTGGAGACAAGGAACACTGAGCTTGAGGCAGTTTTGGATGATCATGAGAGAGAAAGTAGGGAAGTAGAGAAAGCTAAGATCACATTAAGGGTAACTTATCCTTCATGTGGGATTAACTCTATGTTGGAGGCTCTTAAATGCTAGAAAAATATTGGGTCTAAAACCACTGCAATCCAATCAAATTTTTCTTCAGAGGAGTTATTAGCTGTACCTGATATTGAAACCAAGGTGTGTGAAACTCTCTCTATGTATATACACATGTTTAGGGTTGATAATTGAGTCAATCTACTTATGTTCGGCTCGTGTTTGATTCGGATAAGACTCGATTCGAGTTCACAATCGTGTTCTAACTAGCCGAACTTAAATAATATTTTAGACTCGTTTAAAAGCTCGGTTCGTTTATATGTAAAATAGTCGAGTTACTCGGACTTGACTCATTTTCTAAACAAGTCGAATTTGAATAATTTTCTAGACTCGTTTAAAAAAATGAATTCGAGCTCGCAAAGTTTGGTACGATTTTCAACCCAACACATGCTATGGTACTAAAAAAGTAATATTTCAATATCAAACCTTCACTTTTCATCTAATAAAAGCGTGACACGTGCAAAATTTTCTTAGATTATAATTTTATATCTTGTTATTGTTTTTATAATTAATAATTATAAATCAATCAAACTAAAATCTATAATTATAAATCAATTTTAGTATCATATTGAAATTTTTTTTTACGGTACCGTAGTTATATCCTTGTATGTCTACAAACACAATCTCTCTGCAATTTGAAATCTTTGGAATCTACAAAATGCACATAACATATCTTTCTTTGTTTTTTCCTACAAAAAACATGGGAAGACTGGAGCAGCAGAAGCAGAGAAAACAGTGCAAAGAACTCTCTTTGAAGTTGAGGGGAAGTTTCATAGCCATTTCCATGAAAGAGAAAGAGAAAGAGAATGAGGTTTGAGTGATGGTTGTTTGCTGTAAATTATGTTTAAAAATGAAGTTGCATGGAAAGTCCACTGGGTAATGACTTTCTTTTTTTTATGTGTAAAGGGCAAAAGTGTATTTGATTGTTTCCAGTTTCCTCACTCAATTTTTAACTTTTTTACATTGTCAACTCAACTATTAGAGTTAGTTTCATATTACCACAAAATTATACTTTCGTCACATTTTAGATATAAATATATCTTTTTTTTTTTTTACAATAGTTAGAAGTGTCCGAACCAGTTTACGCGTTCCTCGATTAATTCTCTCTCCGGTATGATCAAAGACATATCATCCATATCAAAATTAAGATATTCATTAAGAATAAATCATTCATGGTCCCACTTATGTTACTCTTGGAGATGGTACAAATATATTTACACGTGTTATAAAATAGACATTTTTACCGCTTAAAATTAGGACAATGTAAAACAAACAATCCTTAATGTTAAAGGTAAAGGTAAAATATGACAAATGTGATACTTGAAGTGACAATGTAAAATCAATAACAATAGTGTTAACTGTGGACGGAGCTCTGATAGACTGATACCAAAAGTTTGAGTTTAGCACGTAATTTCTTCCCTTGCTGCCTTTATGTCTCTTGTTGAGAGTGTGTCATGCTATCTATTAATGTGCTACAAGATTCACAATCACGACCAATATAGCCACGTGTAAAGCATATCATAGACTGTGAGGACCTTTATTCCAATTTGTAACGTTATGAGGAGGCCGGCAATGAGTGTTTTGTACTCAGCTTCATTGTTTGAAAAATAGACTTTCAGTAACGTAATGCAGAATACATTTTCCTTGGGATATGTCCTCAATTTTAGTATCAATCTTTATTAATCTACTGATCTGGCGCAAATTTTCTTAAGGATAATAACATCAATAGAATTCAATAGATAAATTCGAAAAATGAACCCGTACTAGCATAATGTTGACCGCTGCAACTCTTGCTCCTATTGTCGAACACCAATGATTTGCTTCCCCAGGAACCATGGACCCCAGCCGAGTATCGTTATTGCATCTTCTTCTGTTCGCCTATAAGTTTTAAAGATAATTGCATTAACCCAAGGGCGCCTGAATCTATCTCAAGTTCCCCGTACAATTCTGGGTAGCCATTCTGCCACAAGGTCGTGCAAACAAGATGGGGAGCAGATCACAGGAAGGCATCTAATCATATTTAAGAAGCAAGCATGGGTATAAGGAGATTGTGGAACCATGTTGGCCCTGACTCACAACTCCTATTTTTGAAAGCAAAAATGTTTACTGCAGTCGCAAAATGTATCAAACCATTCAAGTTCAGTCAGCAGGTATCACCTCTTTAATCTAAACATCGCTTAAAATCAAACTGCATAAAAATGTACTAAGCAAAAAACGACTCTTAGAAGTTCAAAAAACATAGATGATGATGCTCTGTCCCATGCATCTTACGCAGTACACGTGGCTCACAGGTGGAACCAAAAACAAACTACTATTGTATATAAATTGCTGGCAGAAGCTTCACTTGAGAGGAATGAACCTGGACGAGTGGGTGGCACCAATACCAGGTCTTCCATGCTTCACTGGCTTGTACGAGATAGAGAACTCAGCAAGATAGTGGCAAATCATTTCAGGCTTGATCTCAATGGAATTGAAGGTTTTTCCGTTTGATGATACCCAAGAGGAAATCCGATTAAGTACGAGGTCGGGCTCTGAGCTCAGACCAAGAGGTCAAGCAAGACCTAAAGAGCCCGGAGGAACAGAGCTAGAACTCACCCACATATAAGATAACAGTTCAAATGATAAAAGAACAACTGGATGACAGTGGGCGCCCCTGAAGCAATGGGAAGCAAGAGTCCAATCGTAAGACTCTCAACTAACCAAGATTCACTCTTAAAAACAAGGAGAATCCCACCATGAAAGCCAAGGATCTCGGCAGAGATCCCACTAAATAAGAAATAATTCTATAAATACTATAAAACGCCTCCACTGTGGAGGCAAAACCCTAATTTCCTCTATATTTTCACCAAAAAACGTCCAAGCCATCAATAAAGAAAAAGGAGCGAGAGCTCTCCATTGCAAAGTGGACTAGCCGAGTTGCCAAACCGCTGAACCACTATACATTACTGTGCAAATCTCTTAATCCTTTTCCTAGCACTAGAGCCATCCCCCAGCTTACTACCATCTTCACGAGCCTCGTAGCTCAGTCCACCATTAACTAGCATCACACACTTCTTCTGCTCACTCACAAGAGTTCTACACCATCACCGTTGTATACCCCAATGACACTTCCAATCATCTCAGGTACTCTTATCATATTGCGCAGGTGAGTTTTGACAAGTTTGGGCTTCTCACCAGGTGGGGCCTCCAGTTTCTGCTCCAAAACATCAAAAAAAAAAAACAAAAAAGCATTACTCGAGGCTTGCAAGTGACAAAAAAGTCAGTGTATAAATAAGCAGGGTCCCAAAATAGTCTTGCAGAAGATCAAAAGAATATAACAAGTTTACGATTTTTACTTTCCCAAATGAAGGTCATCTTGACTGACAAACACCAAAGAAAATCAGGGAAGCAAATATCATGTGAATACATAGCTCAATAGGTTTTGCAAGGATAACAATGCCCCATTTAAAAGCATAATGAAAACATAGCATCGATGAATTCAAAAAAGACTTAACTGCCTTTTTTTCCAATTATTAAGTGTTGCAGAACAGATACACAATAATATTACAAGATCTGCAATTAGCAAACAAATAGACATCAACAAATGTCGCAAGAACTATTAAATGTCAGCAAAAAAAATTGATGAAATGCCAGCCCAAACCCAATGCTTCAAAATCCTAATCTGACACAATATAAAAACCTTCAGAATGTAATTAGTCAGTAGATACTTAGAGTACAAGAAAAGCAATTTGATTCACTGACCGGCGACCGCTAATATATATAGTATTTATTCTACTTTAGTACAATAGATACTAGGCATCTGAGTGAACTGATTAGTAATCATCGACCAGTCACCAAAAAGCCATCTAAATAAGCCATAAAACAAGGGTTCAAACTCTCACAAGGTAGGCTCAAGAATTATCTACAAAGTAGACAAAAGCATTGTGCTTTTGTCTTGAATTTCTTCATCATAATCCACTATTAATTCATAGTAGAGATTTCAGAAAAATTAAATCATTACCTCCTTCAAAGAAATAAAAAAATTGAGTTTCAATGAAGTGCAAGCTCAAAACAAATAATATAATAGGATTTCATTTGAAAACAAATGGTAAAAGTAGAAGTAATAACTTTGTTCATTAGCATCACACAGCTGACACAACAGATAACAGAGAGAGTTAAATATGTGGATCTCATGCTAATATGATTTAAAAAGTATTCCTTATCGGTGCTACTTTTCACAAGGCATCTTAAAATTTGTTTTCTAAAGAGAGCATATCGTAGCTTAAGGTAAAGTCAAAACATTGCAATAGCAACGTCTTGTACATTCTACTGTAGCAACCAAAACAAAACTATTTTAAAGATAAAAATTGTCTATATTATTAACTCTTGAAGCACCAAATAAAATCCTACAGGTTTCTGTAACATATATCGTTTACTCATAGAAGAATTGTTTTCAGCTCATAAAAACATGATTTGTAGACAATGACCAAATAAATGATAAAATTAAAAAAATAAAGATGCACCCGGAGACCTTTTCAACAGATTTAAAAACCACAATGGATATGAAAAATGCAGTTAAAGACACAATAACCATTATTGAAAATCTAAGAAGAACTGCACTGTCAGCTCAAAGGTCCAATTAGTAGAAATTTAAAATGTTGTCCCTTGCATCCATAAGCTTTCTATCTACTCATGACCACTGAATGATACACCCATTATAACACCACAAACAATATAAATCAATTAGGTCAACTGAAAAGTTCCCACCAAAAACACATGGAATCATAAACTATTATCTTCTCACAACAAACACAGGAAACAACCAGTACCACACATCACACACAAATCAAGTCAAACAAACCCATTAGCCTACAATCAATTTGTGACATTTTTCTACATTGTCTTCTATAATCTATATCATGTTATTCTCTGATGATTACAACATTTTGCATTAATATTTCAATTCATTTTCCCAAAATTTCTCACCCTCATATATATCACTTTCTTCAGATTTTTGTAGCATCTCTTTTCTTTACAAAAGAAAATGCAATAACATTTCACATAGTTTCTTCATACCATTTGTATCAAAATGCATCGCAATTATATACAACAATCGAATTAAAGACAACCCAAAAGGCCAATACAAACCCCAACACACGAGAGCCCAAAATTAACGCATTTAACCACAATCGAAATAAAACGACACAAATAATAGAAAATACATACCGCCTTGCGCAGCTTCTTTATCAAAGCCATTGGCTTTCTCTTCAGACCTCTCTGAAACCTACAATTTCATCAACACCACAAACATAAAAAACATTATCAGTAAATAAACACACATAGCTACATATAAAGTGATATCTATATTACCTTCTACGAGGTCGGGCACCGAAGAGCTTGACGAGCTCCTCGGTGGATATGTCAAGAAGAGCTTCGAGATCAACGCCTCGAAAGCTGAACTTCTTGAACGTTCTCTTCTTCGGCTGTCCTGTGGCCACATCTGTCTCTACGTCCGCCTATAACAGACAGAGAGCGAATACAGAATTATATATATATACCCCTATAATCTACAGAGAGATTGTGTTTCGGAGAGGATTGAGGATGTGAACTCACCATGATTGTGGAGATGGAAATCAGAAACCCTAATCCTAAGGAGCTGAGGATATAAGTCGCGGCTAGGGTTTTGGGGAAGATGAGAAGTAATTAGATCTATGAAATATATATGGTAGGGTAACACCGAAATGTTGCAAACGAGGGCCCGTACTTCTAGTAAATTACTGGGGGAGCCTCTTCATATATTTTTTTGAGTTAATTACACCCGGGAGCCCAATGTATGCATTCTGTGACATTTTGGTCTTCAATCTATCAATTAGATCATATTAATCCCCGGCTTTTTACCATGTGTGTCGATCACATGTCTTACTGTAGAAGGCATATTAGTAAAATCAATTTACCTTCACTATAAGACTTGTGATCAACACATGATCAAAAACCATCAGAATTCATGATGGCGTTATGGGTGAGAAACATTTAAAACCAATTTGTAAATATTAGGGATTAATATGATGTAATTGATAAATCGAGTACCAAAATGACATAGAACACATACATTGGGTACTATGGGTGTAATTAACCCTTGTTTTTATTTAATACAGAAAGGACTATTCTTCATTGTTGTGAGCCATCTAATTTTTTAGAATTACTAAAAGGGCGAATGATATTTTTAAATTCTTAACTTGTGCCTTGCAAAATTAAAATTGTTATTTACCTTTATAAAATTTATTCAAAATACTAAAGATAGAGTAATGTAACACGTAATTGAGTACAAAAATAAAAATATAAAAACTAAAAAAAAACAATTATCCTACAAAGGAAATAAAAGTGTGACATTGGATCACATTACTATCGTTTTGTCTACCTGATGGTGTAATCTAAATTATGATCTTCCAATGCGTTGAAATTTGAATTTTTTTAAAAATACCAAGTATTATTTACCTTTATAAAAAAAAATATGCCTAAAAAATTTAGGGTTCAATTATATCCTACCACGATAATATAAATTCACGTGCAGAGAGAAAGGTAACTAAAAAGAACAAATGTCTATTACATAACAGTGTAAGTTTCACTAAACATATTAAAATCCTCAGGTTGGGTTAGGGAAACCTAGTGTTGGGCTTACTTTATTAGTGCGTGACCATAACTTGGATGCCACAAGTTCGACTTATAGGAATAGTCTCTTTTTAAAGGATAAGATTAAATCATTCCTACTCAAAATGTCATTTATATGCGGAAAAAATAACGAAAAGAATGAACAAGATTTTACTCAAAACGTTTCGCCATTAATATGAACAGTTCTATGACTAAATCCTTCAGCATTGAATAGAGGATAAATCCTTGGACTATTCAGCTGTGCTAAAAAAAAAAACTCCACATTGATGCTGAGCAAAGGTTTCTTTTTTTTTTTTCTTCCATTTTTTGTCTCAATGGACCGGAACAAGTGAGTCTCTTGGAGGCTACACGACCCACCCGGGCTGGGCCTTGGTGAGCAAATGTTGCAGTTCAGGGTCTTATTGTGTTATAGTAATAGGATTTTCAGTTTTCTCAATGGCAGTCTTTAGCTCCAGTTGAAGGCTTGCTCTTGTTGGCAACATAACCATGTCATTCCAAACTGAACCAGGCTGGAATATGTGTTCTGGCTGCTGGTAGAGCTCATATATGGACTCTGCTTCATCGTTCAAGCTGCTTACCATAGTCAAACACTTGATTTCATCTGGATCAATGAGCAGCTTGTGGTCTCCCTCTTTCCATGCTATCAACTGCAATCAAACAAAACCGGTCAGCCAATCACATAATTACAAACTCCTACTTTTCTCTATACTCGTGATTATAATGTAAATTTTGAACGTGTATAATAACCCACGAATTACGTGCATAGGATAAACTAGATTTGAAAATCGCAATCATGAGGTTACTGTTGTATTATAACTATGTTCTGACTACCAGGAAGCAAAGATCATGCGATCAAATCCTAAAGGATAATACTATGCATCACATAAATATAGCTGATAAAAAATAAAAATAAAGATCAAGTGTACCCCTGGTGGGCTCCCAACAGCATTGGTGCAATAAAGCCTTCCATGATCAACAAGTTGACAGTATTTTGGGAATGCAGTTGCAAATCTCTTATGATATTTTAACTGTGACTTCACCCTCACAGCTCTTCCCATATCTATAGCTCTCCTGCATGGATAAAGAATGATGGTGTAAAATCACGGGAATGAGCAGAAGACGCGAATGATATTTTTTCTTAGTGAACTGAGCTACAAGGCTCGTGAGAATGATCAAAGAGTGTGTTGGTAATCTCAGAATTGATGTAGGTGACACAGCGAAAGTATAGTGGTTCACCGGCCGGAGAGCTTGGTTAATCCACTCTTTAATGGAGGCTCTTATCCCTTGTATTCATATATCTCATAAAAATGTTTCTACCCGACCTTCTTTTTACAAAAATTAAGATCTCCCCCCTATAGTGGAGGCGCCATATAGAATTTATAGAGCCATTCCTTGTCTAATGGGATCTCTGCCGAGATCTTTTGCCCCGTTTACGTGGAATCCTCCTTGATTTTAGGAGGAGATCTTGGTTGGTTGAGAGTTCCGTACCTTGAATGTGGTTTTTTCTTCCATTCCTACTATTATGGGACTCTTGTGATATATCTAGCTGTCCTTATATCGTCTTGGTACTACTCTGTTTAGGTGGCGCTGACTTCTGGCTCTCTGAGCCCTGTTATCTGAGGTCTGACCTTCCGACCTGACCTAGGAGTCCGAGCTGATTCTCGGATTGGTTTTTTTGGTATCATCAAAGAATATAAACTACTTATTCACCATGATAAAGTAATCTAGACTTGAGATAGAAATCAGAGAGCATGAAGTTTTTAAGATTGATAATGAGTCGTATAGTATCGTGTCTAAGTCATATTGTGTGAAAAATTACTCAATCCATGCCAAACCTATTTATAGTAATCGGATTCGTCTCCCTGCCAACCAACAAACTATTCTCATAATGATAACAGTCAACTAATTGACAATAACTGTTCAAAAATAGAAAGACAAAAAAACCGAACATAGCTAACAATTACCACATGTTTATGAAAATGAACATGTTGCGTTAAAATTCACAACTATTGCATGTGGTGACTTTTTACTGCATACATGGTATTTTATTATTGGACGGTAATGTGTTTTTGACAAGTCAATATCACTGTCGTATTAAACATTTACTCAATATGACAACCGTTGTGCCCCGATGACCAACATGGGTTCAATTCTCACTGTAGCTTTACGGCCGCCTCTTATAACTCCCTTAGATATAGAGTAATATTCTGTAATTTAATTTACTTAAGAAAAAAAAATGAAAAGAGAAAATCGATTATAAAGTCTGTGCACAGCATACCTAATACCTCTAACAACGGCTAGATAAACGTCGCAAACAACCCCAACCAACTCTATTCTGTATGGCTTCCTTTCAGCTTCTTCTTCTTCTTCCATCTGTTCCCAGTAATTTTCAGTAATGGCACCGTCGTCTTCAACCTTATAGCCAACTCCCAAGTGGTAGCGATGTTTATGAACATTTCGAGCCATGTCAATCGTCTGCTCAACAAAAGGCACCCATGATAGGGTGCCGTCCATGATCACATCCCGCCCTTCATTGAGTGCTGTTACTAGGAGTGATGATGCAGCATCTGTGGATGATTGGTGCACCTATTTCAATTAAGAAATTATATGTTCAAGTCAGATTATTGCATCTTAGGAAAACTCAAAAGGTACCATTGGTACCTTCTATGAAAATTAAAAATTTATGATCAAAAGGGTCAAAATTATAACTCAAACAAGTCAATTTTTTAGATTTATCTCAACAATTTAGAATCAATCCTAAATGACCCCCATTGATTCGAAACTAATGCAATTTGAGTAATAACTTGGCACCAGAAATTAGACTTTCCCTTGCATATTCTTATCTCAAATGGAACCTCCATGGTTGTTGTATGTATCCAGTTGGGCTACATTTACACACATTAGATCACCTAGATGCCCTAAATTTATAATTTATGTGTATATATCATCAAAAGACAGGATCAAAAATATTTCTTTGATTTGTTCAGTAGAAAAATTAGTACATGGCAACCAAAAATTTAGATGTGAAAATTTTGTGTACTGCTGCATCACCATGAGAATTGTGTGATACAACCAAATCCTTATAGCATCTCATTCTCATAGTGCATCTGATTGGGACTGAAATTCACTATCTAATTTTCGACTCAAATTGAGAGGATCTGAACAACGTAACTGACTGTCCCAAGCTATAATGCTTTATTTTTTGGGGAGTACAATGGAAAAATAGTACCCTGGTATCAAAGTCTTATGTCAAGAATGATGTGTCCTAACTCATGCAGCCATGTGTTTGCATAAATGAATGCTGTATTTTACAAAGAAATGTTACCAGTTCAGCAGTTTGAAGCATGTCATGATGATGACCCCAAGAGTTAAGGGCTTTGTAAATGACATCCTTTTCCTTGAAAGCATCTGCCTCTACCACCACCGCGTTTGCTGCCGCTCCGGACCAGAATGATCTTCAAAATTCCCCACATATCACATTGTCTCTAACATTATATTTTTGGAAAAAATATAATCTATTATAATACCAGATTCTTCAATTCTCTTAACATAAGATTGCTCATCTTGCATTACTTGTATACTCAATTGAAATCAATCTCACTTAAAATCATAACAACTTTGTTAAACAATCAAGAGAAATACAAAAAATAGCAAAAGAAGGCTAGGGTTTCATTGATACTGCATAATTGAATTGAATACAAAGTGGTGTTTTAACCTAAATACAAAGAGACTATATATAGGCTAAACAAATAAAATAAAAGACTATTCTACCCTTAATAATTAAAATAACCCTATATTTCTTAACAAACTTATCTTACATTAATAAAGAACCCATTTCAATAGAATCTCGAACCCGTGATAGACAATCTTACATTCAGAATTTCAATCCGTTTTTGTTTTCAGAAGCTCCTTTTTTCCAAGTTACTGGATAGTCTTGACAATGTTTAATGCAGTGCACCATAAGTGTTCATGAAAATGCATGAATGAAATCTAGTTTTGTTTACAATTAAGGAGTGAAAAGTTGGTAGTTATACTCTTTGAGGATGTCTTTGAGGACGGTGCTCTTGCCAGCTCCCATTCCACCACCCATGAGGAGGAGCACCGGACTCCTCTCACTATGGGCCACCGGCACCATCACTTCCGTACATTGAGAATCCCCGTTTGCCACCATGCCGCCAATTACTCTCATCTCCTCCGCCAACGTTGAGAACTTCCTTGTCACTTTGAGGTCCTTTGTCACCCTATCAAATCTCTGTTTCCTGCCAATCCAATCCATGAACAAGCAAGCAAAAAAAATCAGCATCTTTGTATAGGGTGGTAATTAGGGTCGCCGTGCAATTTGTTATGTACATGCTCTACTATCATGTCGTGTTTATAGTCTGCTTATACTAACCAATGAAACCGAAATTCCAAGACTAGAACTTTTTCTCTGAAGCAAATCTATCAAACATAGGTCCTCTATAAATTAATTGATCAATATCCCAACAAAATCAAATCAAAATGCATTGAATTTTCTATCAAAATTAACACAACATGAACACATCTGTCATATAAAAATCAGACATTGCTTTGTATAATACCAATTGAACACATCTGTCGTATAAAAATCGAGTTATTAGTGATTGGCCCATAGGATCGGACCCACTTACTAATCCCATAATCTCTAATGAGGCTATAATGGGTTCAACAATGGTATGTAAAAATGATTTTTCGGTAATATTCCTCCATTTTTCGTCTAATTAAAATGTGACATGTGTAATTTATTTTTATTTTGTTATTTATCAATACTTCATTATTTTTTCAAACGGTAAGTAGAAAATCTTTCAAACCAAAATCTAATACTGTACATCAATTTTGTTAACTGTACCTAGCTTTATCTCACTATCGAAATAGAGGGTGATACCGCTAGGGTTTATGCCCTTGGTGACCAATTGATTAGTGTTTTTACTTTTTTTTTTAAAGTAATACAGATATGTACATAGATCACTCCATATATTCTTCAGGGTATATTGTCATTTAGCATCACACAACTATCTATAAGAGACCCACTACACCTACGTTAGGTCAAACCTAAAGGTCTACCAAGTGCTATGGGCACTAAAGAATAAGTTTAATTCCAACAAACTGTCGTAATTATATAAACTCTAACCCAAACACTAAATACATGACCATTTTGGAAAGTGACAATTGTCATTTATTCGAACATATTCCCGTTGGTCTCAAAGGGTTTTTTGGACCAATTTACGTTTCCCTTTCTAATCTTCAAAGATAGACATATAAAACCAACACAGACGAGGTCCAAGATAAGGTTGGGCATATCTTATGTTTCCAATAAGTGTCCTATTCGGGTAGATAAATTACATTTTGATCCCCTCAAATATAATTTTAATTTTACTTTATTATGTTAATTATTGAGTTTTTCACATTACCCCTCAACAACTTGAATTGATTTTCACATTACCCCAAAATTAAACGTTCTAACATTTTTTGGATTGAAAATGATTAAATGTGTGGTATATCGGTTATAATTGAATTAGTGTAAATTCAATAATCGTAGTTAAGGGCATAATGTAAAAAATATAATAATTAAGATGACAATTTTAAACCGATAATAATAATTCAAGATACAAAAGAATAAATGTGATAGTTAAAAAAGATAACATAAAACATTAGATATAATTAAGAGAGTTTAAAGTACAATTTGCTATTGACCACAATACTACCTCATTAGATACTTACCCCGTTTGGTATATTGCTACTTCTATGATGGATAAGGCTTGGGTGCCGATTTAGTACCCTATCGAAATTCATTCTCATCTATTATTTTTTAATCTGAATGATCTATAATTATTAATTAAAAAATCACAATAAAATCAAAAAATTTACGTGTTAAAATTCTATTGGATGAAAAATATAAAATTAATACCAAAAAATAATATTTGATCCAATAACCAAACTCGTTATATGATTATATTACGTATAATTCGTGTTTAAAAACGTTGTGTAATGTGAATGATTTTGATAGGAATATTGATGGTCATTAGATGAGTCTATTTAAAACAGTCGAATGGACTTATTGAAGCATGGTATGTTTTATATAATAGATTTACTGGAATAAACTCATGCCTGAAGACACGGTGCGTTCAGGTATGAGTGGAACGTAAGTGAAAGGTGATGGAACTGGGAAAGAGGAAATTCAATATGAATGGTTTTGAAAGGTATATAAGTGATCGCTGAATCAATCTATTTAAAATCGTCGAATGAATTTATTAAAACTTGTCTTATTTTATGTTATAGATAATAAAAATATATATTCGTATTTTTTTTTTGGTCGTTTTCAGTAGATGGGTCTCGTGACTTGATGTCCGAATAGAGTTCCAATTATTTTCAATACAAAAGGACAAGCAAAATAATTACAGCACCCAATTTTTGGGAAAATGTTATTAACCTTTTGTTTGGTACGAGGGAATATTGGATGGATAAAAAAAAATAGATATAAAGTGGAGGGGAGAGAGAGACTTTCCTTTGTTTGGTTGGGATAGAAAATGGAGAGGAAAGGAAAATATGATAGAAAAGCTATGCCTCCCCCGCCCACCATTTGTAATATGCCCAAATTTGGGCGAAAAATGAAAGGAGAAGTACAGGCAAATGATCGCACTTATTAAATTTACTAGGAATAACTTATTAAATTTATTGTGTCTGAAGGTACAGTGTAACGTAAATCAATCGATTAGTTTGGAGAAATAAGGAGTGAAGATCTCTTAAAACAGTGGCGGAGCAAAAATATGATATAGAGTGAACACACTTTAAATATAATAAATAAAAATAGTGTAATATATTTTTACATCGAATTTGATGCTTAAAAATTCATTAAACATAAAAGGGGTTTATTTAAAAAAAATTAATATGATAACATCTATACGTTAACAATCAATTATATAATTAATTTGACACAAATAGAAGTAATATTCTATTATTTTTAATCTTCTTACAAATTTCATATTTTAGTCATTTTTGGCTATATATTCCATAATTTTTTAACCAAATGAGATTTCAACAAATCATATTAATAGTCTAAGGAATCAAGTTTAATTTTCTTATTTTAAGAGATTTGGTATGAACTTTTTGATTTTATTTTTTTGTTCTAATACCCAACTTATTTGACTCAATTAATTTTTTTTTTACCAATGCTATTGAGACATAATTTAGAGATTTAATGTTTTGTGACAATTAAATTGATAGTATTGGAGTCTGTTTTTAAGTATAATAGATAAAACTCTTTTTTTTTTAAATCTTAAAGTAATGAGATTTTTTTAATTAAAATACTATTATTGTGTCTTATACAAATTCAAAATGTTATACTCTACAGATGATATTAATGATAAATTTGACCAATTTAATTATTATGTCAGAAAAAATCTTGTGTTTCAAGATCAGTGGTAATCGTTGACCTATTGGAAGGAAAAATATTAAGGAAAAAAATTACAATTTATTGATCATTGGATAAATGAATTTGAGAATGTCGGATGTGTTCCAAGATAAGTCATAATCGTTGATTTTTTAGGAAAAAATATTAAGAACAAAAATTATAATTTCTTGACCAATGAATAAATAAATTTGAGATCGTAGAATTGATTTATTGAAGCCGCCTTGTTTTATATTACAAACTGACTTAAAAACATATTAATTTATATACATGTAATTAAAAT
>JAHQCQ010000035.1:0-15907 GCA_023539305.1 Ilex asprella | reverse complement strand
ATTTGATATAAAAATAAACCTGCATGTGAGAGAGTAAATGTGGGGGTCAATCACAATATACGTAGTACGAGACATCCAACGATAACCGAATAATCAACAATCTTTATACATAGTATAAAATAAAATTTCACAGATCATATAAAACTTATCAGTCCAGTCTTCTAAATTATTAATGGTTGCAAACTTGGTTTGTCTCCGCAACAATTAACTATCACTTGGTGGATTCCTCTATAAGGTATAGCTCACAGAGTATCTCCAATCTTTTACCTGTTTAAAATTTAAATTTAAATTTGTATAAAAAAAAACTACTAAAAACCTTCTCTAATGCTAGACTCATACCCCTATCAAATGAAAGGAAACTCATTTTTTTTTCTCAAATCAAGGGAGACTCAAATTCATACCTAAATCATTAATGGTGAGATTACACCCTCCTTTAAAGATTAATGGTTATATTTTACTCTCATTTAAATTTAGATTTGTCCTCATTTAAATTTTGATTTCCCTTCCTTTAAATTTAAGTTTCTCTTTCTTTAAATTTGGGTTTCTCTATTGGAGATATGTATGTTAAATCAAGCTTTCTTACCCTTTTTTAACTCAAATTCATATAAGGGTTTGAGTCTCCATTGGACATGGTCTATAGTCATACCATTGAATACTCCTGACGTATTTACTAATATAAACCCTTTTTTTTGTGAAGGCTAGTGTTTCTTTTTTGTTGCTTTTTGTTCGTGTGTGTGTGTGTGTGTATATATATATATATACAAATAAATCTCTAGAGTAACTATCCAGGCCGTTAAATATATTTTTCATTTATATCTACAGCTTGTGATTCTTCTCACTCTTCATGTATTTTCGCACTTGTTATATTTTGCTATCAGAGCCATTTGACGGTCTGTATAGTTACTCTAGAGATTTATTTGCATATTCTTACTTGTTTTAAATCTTTATCTTTTCATTTGTTAAATCACCTATTTGTTTAGTCTTACTTGGTCACCTAGCCTTTGTCTATCCCGTTTGTAAGTCTAGGTGTGGCAGTTTAGGGATAATTGGCGAGAAACTGAGGATAAAACGGATTAAGGGGTATGAATCAAGTGACTAGGTTTAATAGGTAATTTAAAATTTAAAAATTTTAGATTTAAAAATGAGTAGATTATTCAGATCTAACTCTAGGGCTAGCTCATCTAGATTTTCATCTAGCACTATACCTAATATAGTGAATGAAGAAGCATATGAGTGTGAGATATCCCAACCTAATTGGATAGGATGGAATATACCCAAAGTCCCCCGAAGGAAAATTTACCAGACTTCATGGGTGCCAAAAGCATTCAATGAAGAGTTACAAGTCAAGACCACTGAGTTAGTTTATGCATTAAAAAATAATGATGAAATCTGTCAGCTCCTTAATAAAGAAATGCTCAAAAAGCACAAATCAAAAGGGTTTAACTTTATTCACTTAGGATTAGTTCAGGTTGCCATTAAACCGTTAATTCAAACTGGTAAAAATATGGTTGTCTTGTTAACCCTTAGAGATGCTAGGTTTAAAACATATAAACTTAGTATCATAGGATTAATGCAGGCAGGCCTCCATGATAGACCAGTTTATTTTGATTGTTATCCCGACTTCAATTTAAGTTTAGGATGCAAAAATACTTCCAAAGCCTTGACCTTAGGAATAAAGCTTTCAGGAGAAATCACTGAAACTGGAGAAAGAAACTGAAGCAATAGTACTTATCTATAGGATTTACTACAAATGCATTACCACAGACATAAACGTGCATGCATTAAAGAAAAGTCCTAGAGAAAGCACCTTATTGATGCAACCTAGTACCAGTGATTCCAATATTCAAGTTCCTAAAAAATTTTATTGGAAAGACATTGAACTCTCTGAGTCATGGTTAGTAGAAAATGAAAACTACAAGGATGACCAGTCTACTGCCACTGACTTAGAAACTATCCAACAATTGTCTGATGGAAGAATGAGGATCTCTTTCGTCTCTGCAAGATCCAGTAGATCAAGCAAGTCATTAAATCCACCTTTAATAATTAATGAGGGAAGAATGTCTGATGTATGTTCTAGTATCTCCAAAAGGGATAAGGAAATATCAGATGAACTAGAAAAAAGAATTAAATTAAAAGGAATAGCTAGTTCATCCTCCCCCATTAGTAAACCTTATTACACTCCCATAAGCGTACCTTTACAATCTAGGTTTACAAAATTCAAAGAAGCTGAAAAAGATGAATTTACACCATCTTCTTCTCCTATCCCTACCGATTTTCAAGGAAACCTAGGTGAACCCCCAATTAGTCATCACCTATGCACCATCACTAGGGAAAAAGAATTCTTTATGCCTGACATTTACAAATTAAAAAAATAATTCAAATCTAGAATTAATGAATCTCAAAGACTAGAATTTGAAATTGCTTTTTCCGACTATTTAAACAACTTCCACAAAGAAGTAAAGGTAGTAACCAAGCACAATTGGAAGACAGAAAATGTCATTGTTTCCTCTAGCCATCCTCCAGTAGAGACCATCACCTTTAATTACATGAACAAAACTGTTACTGCCTCTCCTTTTAAGATTCCCCGTAGTGAGTCTGATAAGAGAACACCAGATCAAAATGATTTGGCTAAAATGGAAAAAAGAATTGTGGAACAAAATAATTTTACTAATCAAAGCCTAATTACCATAGGAAAATAGTTAGATAAAATTGAAACCAAACTTGATGAGGTACGACCATCTGTTAAAAAACTTGAAAAACCCCTAATCAACCTACCCACAGATAGGAAAAATTTGGGTTTAAAAGATAAACAAATAGCCCAACAACTTGATGTACTAATCCAAAGAACATAAAGACAAGGTTCATCCATTACAGTCATCAACCGAACCTCAGAAAGCTCATGTGATTCTGAATCTGAAATTAGGGAATTAGAAGACCAGTTTGCTAACCACAATATTAACCAACTAAATTCCACGAAACCTGTTTCACAAATTAATAAGTTGATTTTAGTTCCTACTAGTTCCACAAAGAACTGGTATTCCAGACCGACATCGTCTGATCTTCAATATGAAGAGAAAAATATTTTAAACCAATTTTCTGTTCAATCTAACAAACTCTATGAATGGAACATAAATGGGTTAAGTGAACAAGAAATTCTTAATAAAATAAGTCATATGTCCATGGTAGTAAATAGTTATGTCACCAACCTTGACACCCCTGAACCTGAAATTGTCAGATTAGTTGTCTCAGGTCTTAAAGGTGTACTTAGACATTGGTGGGATAACTATCTTACCCAGGAACAACAAGATGAAATTATTAATGATATTTTAAGGGATGATGAAGGGGTTTCAATCTATGATGAAAGACATAATAAAGTCACACCTAATGGCCACAACACCCTTATCTTCACCATCATCAAACATTTTGTTGGCACACCCAGTAATATAGCAGCTAGGATCCATGATCAACTCACCAACCCCCAACACTTAGTGATTTTAGATGGTACAAAGATGTATTCGTTTCCAGAGTTATGATCCGAACAGACTGCCAAAAAGCATTCTGGAAGGAAAAATTTGTTAATGGTTTGCCTAGTCTCTTTGTCCATAAGGTTAGAGAAGCCCTTAGCAAAGACACTAGAATAATTGAATATGATTCTTTGGCTTATGAAGAACTCATTAACACCATCCAAAATGTAGGAATGAATTGGTGTATTGACATGAGAATCAATAAGCAACTAAGAGATGAAAAGAAAAAGGTTAAGTATGAATTAGGTGATTTTGGTGAACAATATGGTCTTCAGCCTATAGCACCATCTCAGATCAGTAAACACAGACACAAATCACAAAAGCCTTATTCTAGGAGTAGATCTTACTACAAACGTAGTAAGAAACCATTTCACAAACCTGAATCCTCTAGTCGTCCCCATAGGAAGCCTAGAAAATCTTATAAGGAAAAAACTTATAAGAAAAAATAATCAGGAAAAGGAAAAGGTAATGCTCAAGATTACATTAAATGTTTTAACTGCAGGAAAACAGGCCACATTAGTCCTGATTGTCCAGTTAAAAAACAAGTCAAAATGTTAGGTTTAGCCCCACAAGAAGCAGAAAAAATTCTCAAAATCTTTAGGTTAAACAACCCCAGTTCCTCTGAAGAAGATTCAGACAGCTCGAACAGCCTTGATGATTCTTCAGACTACCAGTCCGCCTCTGATCACCCCTAGTGAATTTAACATCAAATTAGGTTGCAGTTGTCTCAAAAAGATTAGGGTAATCACCAAACAAACTGAAGAACATATCCTAATTGATCTAATCTCCAAGATAGAGGACCCAGATCTTAAGGATAAATATGTTAAGCAACTTAGGAATTTGTTTGTTAAAAAAGATACAAAACAACTTGTTCCTGAAAAATAGTTGATCAGCCTTAACAAAACAATGGAAAGATTTAATAAGGAGAAAAAGAAAGAAATCACCTTACAAGATCTCCAGAGTGAAGTTAATAAACTAAAAATTGAAATAAAAGATTTAAAGGCTCTGATACCAAAATATAACAAGTGCGGAAATACATAAAGGGTGAGAAGAATCACAAGCATTAGATATAAATGGAAAATATATAAAGGCTCAAGACAAAAAATTTGCAGAAACTTATAAGTATATTAAAAACCCAAAACAATTTGGAAAAATCAAAGTACTCAGATTCTGAAGATCTTGAAGATCCTGACAATCAATCTGAACCTGAAAATCTAATTAATCCATTTAGTCACAACAGAGCATGTTCTCAGGGGATACCCGTAACCTCCACCTCTCGAGTGGAAAACTTTGGTTTAACGAACCTGCCACCTCACAGTGGATGCTCACAAATGAATGAGGACAATAGGATTAATTTAATTAATAAAATAAGTGTCAAAAAATGGCATACTAGTGTTAAAATTATTGTTAATAATAATTTTGAATTAGAGACCACTGCCCTTATTGACACAGGTGATGATGTAAATTGCATATATGAAGGACTAATTCCCACAATGTTTTATGAAAAAACTTTGAAAATACTTAGTTCAGCTAACGGTAGTGAAATGAAAGTTAAATACAAACTCCCAAAGGTACATATCTGTCAAGATAGTGTGTGTTTCAAAACATCATTCCTTCTTGCCAACAATATGACTGATCCTATCATTCTTGGTTTGTCATTCATATATCTTTTATATCCATTCACAATAGATACTAATGGCATAACAACCAAGCCCTTTGGCCAAACTGTAACTTTCAATTTTGTAACTAAACCTGAAGAAAAAAAATTAAGGCAACTAAAAGACTATTTAGTCACACAGTCCCTTAATTTAATTAACAGAAAAACTAATCAAGTGAAATTTCTCCAACAAGAAATTAATCACCTTAGGATTAATGAACAATTAACCAACCCAATCCTAATACAAAAGATTGAAAGGTTTAAAGAAAAACTGGAAGCAGAAGTATGTTCTACTCTTCTTACAACCTTCTGGCATAGGAAGAAACACATGGTCAGACTTTCATACATCAAAGGATTTAATGAGGCAAATATCCCCACTAAATCCAGACCAATCCAGATGAACCATGAAGAAATGGAAATATGCAAAAAGGAGATTTCTGAATTACTTAAAAATGGTATCATCAGAAAAAGTAAATTACCTTGGTCCTGCCCAGCTTTCTATGTCATAAAAAATACAGAATTAGAAAGAGGAGTTCCAAGATTAGTAATTAATTATAAACCATTAAATGCTGTTTTAGAATGGATTAGGTATTCAATTGCAAATAAAAATATTTTTTTAAAAGACTCAGTAAGTCTGTTGTATTTTCAAAATTTGATCTCGAAAGTGGTTACTGGCAGATACAGATCCATCCAGAAGATAGATACAAGACTGACTTTACTACCCCTTTTGGTCATTATGAATGGAATGTCATGACATTTGGTTTAAAGAATGCGCACAGTGAATTCCAAAACATAATGAAAGAAATTTTTAATTGTATTAGTCATTTTTCTATTGTCTATATAGATGACATTCTCATCTTCTCCAGGTCAATAGAAGAACACTGGAAACACCTTAATGCATTTGTAGAGAGAGTCAAACAAAATGGTTTAGTCATCTCTGCACCCAAGATTAAGCTGTTTCAAACCTCAGTAAGGTTTTTAGGGTATAATATCCAACAGTCCACCATTGTTCCCATCAGTAGATCTATCCAATTTGCTGATAAATTTCCTGATGAAATTCTTGACAAAATTTCATCCCAATTTGCTGATAAATTCCCTGATCTATCCAATTTGCTGATAAATTCCCTGATCTATCCAATTTGCTTAACCCAACTCCAAAGGTTCCTAGGTTCCCTAAACTATGTTTTTGACTTATATCAGGATCTTAGGAAAACCGTTAAGCCTCTTGATGACAGACTCAAAGGAAATCCTTCTCCTTGGACTTATGTTCATACATCCATTATTCTAAAGGTTAAGCAGTTCATTAAAACTCTGTCATGTCTTGGTATACCTTCAGTTGATTCTTTCAAAATTATCCAAACTGATGCCTCCGATATTGGCTACGGTGGTATCCTCCTTCAGAAAGAATCTCTTAATTCTCTTGAATAAATTGTCCGATTCCATTCCGGAATTTGGAACAAAGCGCAAGCAAATTATAACACTATTAAAAAAAAAAATTTATCTATTGTCCTGTGTGTATCAAAATTCCAGGAAGATATACTAAATCAGAAATTTGTAATTCGTGTTGACTGTAAATCAGCAAAGCATGTTTTGAAAAAAGATGTACAAAACATTGCTAGTAAGCAAATTTTTGCCCGATGGCAATCTATTTTGAGTATTTTTTATTTTGACATTGAATATATTAAAGGTAGTAATAATTGCATCCCAGATTTCCTAACCCGTGAATTTCTGCAGGAACCTCATGGCGGACAGGAAAAGTCAATCCGGAACCTCCTCTAAAACCCCGGGGGGGAAAGAAGGATAAACAAAAAATGAGTAGTATTTTTGCCTCAGATAAGGCAAAACAAGAAGCTGATATGCCATTAGCATTATCAGCTCCTTACCCTAGCCAGCTGTCAGCCCAACTGACAAATGCGCCCCAAACATTTGTATCTAATAGATACCAAGTTTTGGGCAACCCTAACCTAACCAGGCCAGTAGCCCAATCTGCATTAGTCACCAGGCTAGTAGCCCTACCGATTACCCAAGTTTATCTAGCCACTTTTACCCCAATGGCCCAAAGACCGCCCGCTAGGCAAATGATCAACCCATATGTTCCTCACCATGTCCAAGAAGCCCATCAAGGCCCAAAAGCTGGTTATCTCAAAGCATATACACAGAATGTATGTGCCATTGAACCTCCTTATACCCATATCACCAACCCACAAGTGTTGGTCCAGTCTTACTTACCTGCAGAACGTACCTTTATCCCAGCAGATCTTGAAAAAACTCATACCTTTTATCAAGATATCCTGTATTACACCAAATCCATTGTTACCAAGCCTATTAATGATAAAAATAACCCAAACAAGGTTATTTATCATTCTTTGCACATTTTAAAAATTACTTTGATTTCTGATTGGGGCTCTCACCCTTCTTTGGTCTGAGAGTTACCTTTTCATTTCAGACCTTTTAATTACTATGACTACAAAAAAGCATGGTTTAAGGTTTTACTCCACCAGAATGAGGACTACTCCCATTCCTGGTTCCTAAGATTTGATAAAGATTTCAAGAGTCAGATTCTTGCCTGGTTCGCACAGTGGTGGTTTATGCAAGACCCCATTACTGGAATCTTTCCTGTTGATCTCCAAGATCAAATTAACATCTTCTCGTCTATTTACCAATCCAGTAAACACGAGAGTCAGTTTTCCTATTTACTAATGTTTGTTTGCAAGTACAGAGTTCCTTGGATCCTTAAGTGGAATTGAGAATTTGCAGGGTTTAACCTAGTTAGGCAATTTTATGCCAAATGGTGGCCCAGGTTCCGGCAACATGAAGTCATTGATCTTATCAAAAAAGAATTTCCAGTAAGGATGCCGACCCCAGTAGCGGTCCCACAAACCTTACCGCCAACAATTCCAACAACCCCAGCCAAGGCAGTTGAACCATCTCCCACGGTTTCAAAAAAGCTGCGGAGTTCGGCTCAACCTCCAGCTGTTAAGCAAAAGGAGAAGAAATCCTCATCTAAGGTTTCTTCCTTTAAGTCAAAAAAGAAGTCCTCCAAGAAGAAAAAGAAGGCAGTACTACTGTTAAAGCTTCTTGAAGACTCTAATAGCAGCAGTGATTCATCCACTTCTTCACAAGGTTTAGTAAACCTTCTGGACACTCTCCAAAATGCCCAGAATCCGTATGAAGACTATGATGACCTCACTCCTGACCTTTCATCCCCGTGATTATTATCTTTACATAAGATGGCTTCAATCACTACTTTCACTCATTAGAGAAAGAAAAGTTGTCCGTTATTTGTAACGACAATACATCACTCGGCCCTTTCAGAAAAAGCAGCCGACAGTCACTATTCAAATCCACTTTTCCACCGAAAGTAGATTTTCCAGACAACAGCGGGACCCACTAGTCCCACAAGTCAGCATCTACTTGGTGTAAAAGCCTTTTACTCCACCTTTTCCACCGAAAGCAGAAGGTGAAATCTTTTCCCAAGAGTTAAAGAAAAAGGGAAATCATAACAGAGATTTCCTCAACAATCCTTACGCCTATATAAGGATTTCCTTTCTCCATTTAAGGACAAGTCGTTGCAAACTAACATTACACGTCTGTATACACTTCACCCTACCTCTCTGATATTGTAAGCCTTCTTCATGATGCAAAAGAAGAGCTCACCCTATCTTCACTACTCCACTAGACCACTAGTTCTAGTGTTATAAGTATATCTTCATTTTTTGTATTGTAATTTTTTTTGTTTTACAAAAACATTTTCTTTAGAAAAGAAAATATATTTTCCATTTAAATCTACAGCTTGTGATTCTTCTCACCCTTCATATAGAAATTAACCAGACTTCATGGGTGCCAAAAGCATTCTAGAAGAAAAAATTTGTTAATGTTTTGTCTTGTCTCTTTGCCCATAAGGTTAGAGAAGCCCTTAGCAAAGACACTGGAATAATTGAATATGATTCTTTGGCTTATGGAGAACTCATTAGCACCATCCAAAATGTAGGAATGCAATGGTGTATTGACATGAGAATCAATAAGCAACTAAAAGATGAAAAGAAAAAGGCTAAGTATGAATTAAGTGATTTTTGTGAACAATATGGTCTTCAACCTATAGCACCATCTCATACCAAAAAACACAGACAAAAATCACATAAGCCTTATTCTAGGAGTAGATCTTACCACAAACGTAGTAAGAAACCATTTCACAAACTTGAATCCTCTAGTCGTCCCCATAGGAAACCTAGAAAATCTTATAAGGAAAAAATTTATAAGAAAAAATCATCAGAAAATGGAAAAGGTAAAGCTCAAGATGACATTAAATGTTTAAACTGTGGGAAAACAGGCCACATTATTCCTGATTGTCCAGTTAAAAAATAAGTCAAAATGTTAGGTTTAGCCCCACGAGAAGAAGAAGAAATTCTCAAAATCTTTAGGCTAAACCACCCCAGTTCCTCTGAAGAAGATTCAGACAGCTCGAACAGCCTTGATGATTCTTCAGACTACCAGTCTGCCTCTGATCACCCTAGTGAACCTAACATCAAATTAGGTTGCAGCTATCCCAAAAAGATTAGGGTAATCACCAAACAAACTGAAGAACATATCCTAATTGATCTAATCTCCAATATAGAGGACCCAGATCTTAAGGATAAATATGTTAAGCAACTTAGGAATTTGTTTGTTAAAAAAGAGACAAAACAACTTGTTCCTGAAAAACAGTTGATCAGTCTTAACAAAACAATGTAAAGATTTAGTAAGGAGAAAAAGAAAGAAATCACCTTACAAGATCTCCAGAGTGAAGTTAATAAACTAAAAATTGAAATAAAAGATTTAAAGGATCTAATACCAAAATATAACAAGTGCGGAAATACATGAAGGGTGAGAAGAATCACAAGCTTTAGATATAAATGAAAAATATATAAGGGCTCAAGACAAAAAATTTGCAGAAACTTTAAGTATATTGAAAACCCAAAACAATTTGGAAAAATCAAAGGACTCAGATTCTGAAGATCTTGAAGATCCTGACAATCAATCTGAGCCTGAAAATCTATTTAATCTGTTTAGTCAAAATAGAGCATTTTCTCATGGGATACCCGTAACCTCCACCTCTCGAGTGGGAAAATCTGGTTTAACGAACGTGCCACCTCACAGTGGATGCTCACTAATGAATGAGGACAATAGGATTAATTTAATTAATTAAAAAAGTGTCCAAAAAGGGCATACTAGTGTTAAAATTATTGTTAATAATAATTTTGAATTAGAGACCACTGCCCTTATTGACACAGGTGCGGATGTAAATTGCATATATGAAGGACTAATTCCCACAATGTTTTATGAAAAAACGTTGGAAATACTTAGTTGTGCTAGCGGTAGTGAAATAAAAGTTAAATACAAACTCCCAAAGGTACATATCTGTCAAGATAGTGTGTGTTTCAAAACATCATTCCTTCTTGTCAACAATATGACTGATCCTATCATTCTTGGTTTGTTATTCATATATCTTTTATATCCATTCACAATAGATACTAATGGCATAACAACCAAGCCCTTTGGCCAAACTGTAACTTTCAATTTTGTAATTAAACCTGAAGAAAAAGAATTAAGGCAACTAAAAGACTATTCAGTCACACAGTCCTTTAATTTAATTAACAAAAAACTAATCAAGTGAAATTTCTCCAACAAGAAATTAATCACCTTAGGATTAATGAACAATTAACCAACCCAATCCAAATACAAAAGATTGAAAGATTTAAAGAAAATCTGGAAGAAGAAGTATGTTCTACTCTTCCTACAGCCTTCTGGCATAGGAAGAAAAACATGGTCAAACTGCCATACATCAAAGGATTTAATGAGGTAAATATCCCCACTAAATCCAGACCAATCCAGATAAACCATTAAGTAATGGAAATCTTCAAAAAAGAGATTTCTGCATTACTTAAAAATGGTATCATCAGAAAAAGTAAACCACCTTGGTCCTGCCCAGCTTTTTATGTCATCAAAAATGCAAAATTAGAAAGAGGAGGTCCAAGATTAGTAATTAATTATAAACCATTAAATGCTGTTTTAGAATGGATTAGGTATCCAATTCCAAATAAAGAGGATTTAATTAAAAGACTCCGTAAGTCTGTTGTATTTTCAAAATTTGATCTCAAAAGTGGTTACTGGCAGATACAGATCCTTCCAGAAGATAGATACAAGACTGCCTTTACTACCCCTTTTGGTCATTATGAATGAAATGTCATGGCATTTGGTTTAAACAATGCACCCAGTGAATTCCAGAACATAATGAAATAAATTTTTAATTGTATTAGTCATTTTTCTATTGTCTATATAGATGACATTCTCATCTTCTCCAGGTCAACAGAAGAACACTGGAAACACCTTAATGCATTTGTAGAGATAGTCAAACAAAATGGTTTAGTCATCTCTGCAACGAAGATTAAACTGTTTCAAACCTCAGTAAGGTTTTTAGGGGATAATATCCAATAGTCCACCATTGTTCCCATCAGTAGATCTATCCAATTTGCTGATAAATTCCCTGATGAAATCCTTGATAAAACCCAACTCCAAAGGTTCTTAGGTTCCCTAAACTATGTTTCTGACTTCTATCAGGATCTTAGGAAAACCGTTAAGGCTCTGTATGACAGACTCAAAGGAAATCCTTCTCCTTGGACTTCTGTTCATACATCCATTGTTCAAAAGGTTAAGCAATTCATTAAAACTCTGTCATGTCTTGGTATACCTTCAGTTGATTCTTTCAAAATCATCCAAACTGATGCCTCCGATATTGGCTACGGTGGTATCCTCCTTCAGAGAGAATCTCTTAATTCTCTTGAACAAATTGTCCGATTCCATTCTGGAGTTTAGAACAAAGCACAAGCAAATTATAGCACTATTAAACAAGAAAATTTATCTATTGTCTTGTGTGTCTCAAAATTCTAGGATGATATACTAAATCCGAAATTTGTAATTCGTGTTGACTGTAAATCAGCAAAGCATGTTTTGAGAAAAGATGTACAAAACATTGCTAGTAAGCAATTTTTTGCCCGATGGTAATCTATTTTGAGTGTTTTGTATTTTAACATTGAATATATTAAAGGCAGTAATAACGGCATCCCTGATTTCCTAACTCGTGAATTTCTGCAGGAACCTCATGGCGGACAGGAAAAGGCAATCCGGAACCTCCTCTAAAAACCCGGGGGGACGAAGGATAAACAAAAAATGAGTAGTATTTTTGCCTCAGATAAGGCAAAACAAGAAGCTGATATGCCATTAGCATTATCAGCTCCTTACCCTAGCCAGCTGTCAGTCCAACTGAAAAATACACCCCAAACATCTGTATCTAATAGATACCAAGTTTTGGACAACCCTAACCCAACCAAGCCAGTAGCCCAATCTGCATTAGTCACCAGGCCAGTAGCCCTGCCGACTACCCAGGTTTATCCAGCCACTTTTACCCCAATGGCCCAAAGACCGTCCGCTAGGCAAATGATCAACCCATATGTTCCTCACCATGTCCAAGAAGCCCATCAAGGCTCAAAAGCTTATTACCTCAAAGCATATACATAGAATGTATGTGTCATTGAACAAACTTATACCCATAACACTAATCCACAAGTGTTGGCCCAGTCTTACTTACCTACAGGATGGACCTTTATCCCAACAGATCTTGAAAAAACCTATACCTTTTATCAAGATATCCTGTATTACACCAAATCCATTGTTACCAAGCCTATTAATGATAAAAATAACCCAAACAAGGTTATTTATCATTCTTTGCACATTTTAAAAATTACTTCGGTTTCTGATTGGGGCTCTCACCCTTCTTTGATCCGAGAGTTACCTTTTCATTTCAGACCTTTTAATTACTATGACTACAAAGAAGCATGGTTTAAGGTCTTACTCCCCATATTTTTGATTTTGATATTGAGTATATTAAAGACAGTAATAACTGCATCCCTGATTTTCTAACCCGTGAATTTTTATAAGAACCTCATGGCGGACAAGAAAAATAGTTCATTCGGAACCTCCTCCAAAAATCCGGGGTGGAGGGAAAGAAGTATAAACAAAAGATGAGTAGTTTTTTTACCTCAGAAAAGGCAAAACAAGAAGCTGATTTGCCATTAGCATTACCAGCTCCTTACCATAGCCCATTGTCAGTCCAACTGACAAATGCACCCCAAACCTCTGTATCCAATAGATACCAAGTTTTGGGAAACCCTAACCCAACCAGGCCAATAGCCCAATCAGAATTAGTCACCAGGCCAGTGCCCTGCCGACTACCCAAGTTTAGCCAACCATTTTTACACAAATGGCCCAAAGACAGCCCACTAGGCAAATGCTCAACCCATATATTCCACACCATATCCATGAAGCCCATCAAGGCCCAAAATTTGATTACCTCAAAGCATATACACAGAATATTTGTGCCATTGAACCTCCTTATACCCATATCATCAACCCACAAGTGTTGGCTCAGTCTTACTTACCTACAGGATGGACCTTTATCCCAGCAGATCTTAAAAAAACCCATACCTTTTATCAAGATATCTTCTACTACACCCAATCCATTGTTACCAAGCCAATTAATGATAAAAATAACCCAAACAAGGTTATTTAACATTCTTTGCACATTTTAAAAATTATTTCAATTTCTGATTGGGGCTCTCAAACTTCTTTGCTCCGAGAGTTACCTTTTCATTCCAGACCTTTTAATTACTATGACTACAAAGAAGCATGGTTTAAGGTCTTACTCCACCAGAATGAGGACTACTCCCATTATTGGTTCCTCAGATTTGATAAAGATTTCAGGAGCCAGATTCCTGCCAGGTTCGCACAGTGGTGGTTTATGCATGGCCCCATTACTGAAATCTTTCCTTTTGATCTTCAAGATCAAGTCAACGTCTTCTCGTCTATTTACCAACCTAGTAAACACGAGAGTCAGTTTTCATTTTTACTAATAGTTGTTTGCAGGTACAGAGTTCCTTGGATCCTTAAGTTGAGTTGGGAATTTGTAGGGTTTAACCTAGTTAGGCAATTCTATGCCAAATGGTGGCCCAGGTTCCAGCAACAGGAAGTCATTGATCTTGTCAAAAAAGACTTTCCAGTAAGGATGCCAACCCAAGTAGCGGTCCCACAAACCTTACCTCCAGCAACTCCAGCTAAGGCAGTTGAACCATCTCCCATGGTTTCAGAAAAGTCGCAAAGTTCAGCTCAACCTCCAGCTGTTAACCAAAAGGAGAAGAAATCCCATCTAAGGATTCTTTCTCTAAGTCCAAAAAGATGTCCTCCAAGAAGAAGAAGAAGAAGGCAGCACTACTGTTAAAGCTTCTTGAAGACTCTGATAGCAGCAGTGATTCATCCACCTCTTCGCATGGTTCAGTAAACCTTCTGGGCACTATCCAAAATGTCCAGAATCCATATGAAGACTATGATGACCTCACTCCTGACCCTTCATCCCCGTGATTATTATCCTTACATATGATGTCTTCAATCACTACTTTCTCCCTTTAGAGAAAGAAAAGTTGACCATTCTATGTAACGACAATACATCACTCAACCCTTTCAATAAAAATAGCGGACAACCACTATTCAAATCTGCTTTCCCACTGAAAGTAGATTCCCCAGATAAAAACAGGGCCCGTCAGTCCCACTAGTCAGCATTCACTCCGTGTAAAAGTAATTTACTCCAACTTTTTCACCGAAAACAGAAGGTGAAACACTTTTTTCAGAGTTAAAGCAAAAAGGAAAATCATTGCAACGATTCCCTCTGGAGTCCTTACCTCTATATAAGGCTCCCTTCATTCCATTAGGGGGCAAGTCGTTGCAGACTAACATTACACGTCTGTATACACTTCACCCTACCTCTCTGATATTGTAAGCCTTCTTCATGATGCAAAAGAAGAGCTCACCCCTATCCTCACTTCTCCACTAGACCACTAGTTCTAGTGTTGTAAGTTTATCTTTATTTTTTGTATTGTAATTTGTTTTGTTTTACAAAAATATTTTCTTCAGAAAAGAAAATATATTTTTCATTTATATCTACAGCTTGTGATTCTTCTCACTCTTCATGTATTTTCGCACTTGTTATATTTTGATATATATATATATACACACACACACACTCTAGTTATTACCCGTGCTTGAAAGCATGGCGTAATAAAAAAATAGTCAACAATAAAAATATTTGTATTCAAATTCAAAATCAAATCACAAATATAGAGGAAAGAGAACAAAATTTAAGCTTCAATTGTAGTGGGAGTGAGCAGTGGTAATGGTGGTAGACAACAATGGGGTGGTGGGAGATGGTGATAGTTGTGTTGGGTGACGACAACCATGGTGGTGGTGGATTTTGGGTGATGATGGTAGTAGTGGCGACCATGAGTGTAGGTGCTAGTGGTGGTGAGTGTGGGTGGTGGTGGGCGATGGTGATGGTGGCTGACAGTAGCGGTAGTAGGGCAACGATAGTGGTGGTGGCTTGTAGCGATAGGTGGTGACGATGTTGGTGGTGGGCAATGACGGGTGCTTCTAGGTAGTGGGCGGGTGAAAGCAGTGGTGAGCGATGAAAGTTGGTGGTGATAGGTGAGGTGGGGGTGGGTGACTGTAGCTGATAGCGATAGTGGGCGACAACGGATGGGGTGGAATATGGTAATGGGTAGCGGTGAGTAATGGTGGGCAACGATGGTGGTGGTGGGTGCTGATGGTGGTAGTGAGATGATGGTGGTAATGATAATAAATAAAA
>JAHQCQ010000034.1:0-15943 GCA_023539305.1 Ilex asprella | reverse complement strand
TAGTGATGTTTAAATATAAACTAGAAGGGGTGTTATTGAAGATTTAGAAACTAGAGGGGGTGTGACTGAAGTTTTTCCTAATATTTAAAATGAGTAGTTAAAAATATAGAGAATCTGTTGGAGTGTGTATTGAAAAAGTGAGTAGCTAAAATAGAAAAAGTTATTTTTTGGGTAGCTAAAATACAAACTATTGTTAGATATGCTCTAGGGGGAGATGAGAGTGCAGACAAAAAGAGACGATTAAGGGCTTGTTTGGTTGGATTTTTTGAGAGGTTTGAATGGTTTTTCCAAATCTTTCAAAATTCAAATTCCTTATGGAATTTAACGTTGAATTCGGTTCATATCCATATTTAATATGTAACACATACATATATAAGACTAACAAATATATCATAATTATTAATAATATTTTACTCTTGATTAATACAATTCATACTCACATTGATAGGTATAATTATTTTTTGTATCTTTAACCCCTTAACTCATCTTCTCAAACTCATTCATTTCCTAGATTTGACGAAATTCATGATTATGAGTTTAATATTCGGGTCAGCTACGGACCGAGTTTAAGAATCCCGAATTAAATTTTTAATCCAAACATACAGTTTGAGGATCCTTTAGACTATTTTTTCCCAAACTTATCTTGTCAAACCCACATACCCCTTTACCAACCAGCTAAACATTTCTGATTTGGGTAAAATACATTTTTATTCCTGAATTATGCATTTTGTGTCAATTTAGTACCCAATCTTTGAATTGTATCAATTTAATTCCTCAATTTTTTAATTTGTATCACTTTGGTCCAATTAAAAATGGCAATTTGAGTTGACTAATAAAGATATTCACGTGATCACACTTGAGGGATCATTTTGGTTCCTTAAATTTGTAACTTGTATTAGTGTGGTCCTTCAAGTTCACACTTTGTGCCACTTAGTCCATAAAGTTTTCAAAGAATGCTCCTCAAGTATGATCATTTGAGATGCACGTGATGATGTCTGATGGGTCAAGCCCAAATGGCTTAATCCATGTGGAAAGTTTAATCTTAACCAAGAGCCCAACTTTGTAAAGACTCACCAAGCCCAATGGGGTCCAAGTCCAGTCAAGCTCATCAGGGAGCTAAATCAGTTTGTCTACGTTATTAGGAGAGCATTCAGGAGCCTCACCCTCGCCGCCTTGAAAAGAGTCAGCCCTCATCTTCCTTGATCGAGTCTCATGGAGAGCACCCCACCTATTGAGGAGAAGTAATCAGCTTCATCAGAATAGTTGCTTAGTTGCTATTGAGTTGTCTCAATCTGTTAGGGAACGACTATAACTTGTGAGTCACACCAACACTTAGGGGCAGAAGACATTCTTTTGAGCACAACTCATTCTTTTACTTCTAAGCTAGTATTCTTTGCTCCCTGCACATTTGATATAATAAAGTGCCCGGTAACTCAAGCCATTCAGAAGTGGACGTAAGTCGTATTGACCGAACCACTATAATCTTCATCTTCTCTCTCTACTTATTAATTACTGCGTTTAATACTGTTACTTGATAGGTGGTGTGCAAAGTCATTTTGTGCATCATTAGTTTGGCATCGTTTGTGAGAACTGACAAACTTCTCACTTCTAATCACATTCTCTGTTGAACCTATGACGATCACCACTAGATCCATGAACCAGCCTGAGAATAACCAACCGAGAGAAGAGGAGGTTGCTCTTCCACCAACCAATTCTGCCCCAAGTACACAGCAGATGCTAGAGACCATGCAGGAGCTTGTGGTCCAGAACCAACTGATCCTTCAACTAATGTTTGCTGCATAAGGAGAAACACAATCTGCACCTCTTGTGAGAGGAGCTCCCCACATGGGTGCTCCTCATATAGGCGCCACCTTTGCAGCCCCCTTGGGCTCCCAGCTTGGGGAAGCTCCCCATGATAGACCTCTACCTCCTCCTTCAGCTCCTGCTCCCCACGGTGAAGACCATCATCTCCAAGAGGATGAGGGTGAAAATCGAATCATGGAGCACGGGAGCAATTTCCATGTCAATTCAAAAGGAGCTTTCAATTACTGGGACGAAAAAATTAGAGAGGTACAAAATCACCTGGGTGACGTTTTCAATGTCATGAAGGCGCAAAGACCTGAGACTGTAGACTACCTTGTTAGGCAAACTAACACACCTTTCAAGCTTGACGTAGCTAACTACACACTTCCTCAAAAGTTTAAAATGTCATTCGTGGAGACCTTTGGCGGAACGAAGGACCCACCAGACTACCTTGAAACTTACAAAACTCTAATGCAACTGCACAATGTCCTCGAAGAGATCATGTGTAGGGCGTTCACAACCACTCTAAAGAGGTCCACTCGACAATGGTTCTCTAAGCTATTGCTGGCCTCCATAGGCTCCTTCGTCGAATTGAGCAAATCCTTTGTGACACAGTTCATTGGTGGACGTCGCCAACAGAAGTCTGTCACTCACCTGCTTAGCATAAAACATGACCCAGATGAGAACTTAAGGAGCTACCTCACTCGTTTTAACGAGGAGGTCCTTCAGGTCGTGGAGCCCGATGAAAATATTAGTATGACTGCCTTCTTGGGAGGCCTCCGCTTGTCAAGCTTCCTCTTCTCAATGATGAAGCGACCACCAAAGAGCATGCCAGAACTATTGGCAAAAACTCAAAAATATATGAATCCTGAGAAAATCAACAGGTCTAGGCGAGGTGAATCATCTCGCGGATCACCAAAAGCTTGACCTACCTCTGCACTATTCTCAAACAGACAGTCTATATATCCAGCTTAGCGGCTCTCACGCGGGTCGCCAAAAGCTTGGCCTCTGCACTGTTCTCAAACAGACAGCCTCTATATCCAGCTTAGCGACTCTCTCGTGGGCTTCCAAAAGCTTGACATCTACACTGTTTTCAAATAGGCAGCATATATATCCAACTTAGCGCCTCTCTCGTGGGTCGTCAAATGCTTGGCCTCTGCACTGTTCTCAAATAGACAGTCTATACCTCAAGCTTAAAGATTCTCTCATGGGTTTCCAAAAGCTCAAGAGGCATAGCTCTCTTACGAGTAGCCTCAAATTCTGTCATTGCTCTTGTTCAAGCAACCTATCTCTCTCCACGTAATCATGTTGAATATTTTAATATTTGAAATAACATTATTTTTGTCAGTTCTAGACAAGATCTTGAAATTCATGTCGTCTGAGGGACTACATTAGATCAGCATACCCAACTGCCTGGTCGCTTAGATCAATGTACCAAGCTACCTAGCCGCCCACATCAGCGCCCAAAGCCTCATGCTCGTCCAAGGCAGCCTCAGGCTCACCCAAGGTGTCCAAGGCAGTCTCATGCTTGCCCAAGGCTGCCCCTGTTCGCCCAAGGTACTTAAAACGGGGCTTATAATATATCAAATCAAAGCTCTATGCGAGCTCTACAAAACTCATTGCCTAAGGCAGTGATTGACAATGATTGATGCTAAATAAAGTCCAAAAAAGGTCCAAAAACAGTTGTTTTGGCTTCCCGAAGTTTATAAAATAAATAAATAAATAAATTTTGCTCGCCCAGAACAGTGTTGCTCGCCTAGGACACTTCTAGCTTGTCCAAATCGCGCCCCTAGCTTCTTGCTCGAAATTTTGACCGTAACTTTTGCTCCGTTGCTCCAAATGAGGCTTATAATATATCAAATCGGACCTCTCGCGCGAGCCCTAGCTTCCTCAAAAACAGATGTTTTGGCCTCCCGAAGTTCAAAAAAAAAAAAACCTGCTCGCCCAAAACGGTGTCCTGCTCACCTGGAAGTTGTCTGCTCTCCCCTTACCAATCTGGACAACCCACCTTCCTGCCACCTCCTTTGCATGACCTGTCTGAGCGAGACAGCTCACCAAAGCTGCCTAGTCCAGCCTTTTGCTCGCCCATATGGCTCAAAGTAGCGCCTAAATGGGCGCCCAACACTCCCTCTACGCGCGTCCTCAGTGGCAGCACACAGGTCAGCGCCTCTTGGCACCTACACGTCGAGACCAGCCCTCTCATTTATAAGTTGCTCGCCTAAGTAGCCAAAATCAATGCCCAATCAGTCCCTCTGGCTCCCTTCAATTTGGCCTATGTTCTCCTTGCCCGCCTCGGCTGCATAACCAAAGAAGCTCTCCCCAGCCGCTCGCCCAATGGGGTCCACCATGCTATCTACCTTAGTGGAGCTCGCTTAAAGGAGTTCACTAGGTCCTAAACGGGCCTTTTGGCACCTTGCCCCGTTAATCAAGTTCAGATCTGAGAGACTCTTGGCCTCAACAATACCCGAAAAAGCTCCAGCCTTAGTGAGCACATTAGGGACTACCTCCTCCTCCCTCGCCTCACCTCACCTGCACGGACAACAGCCGAGACGCATCTACTCCCACGCCAGCCAACTCCATCTCCTCTCCACCACCCAGAGCTCAAGATTCAAACTAATGTCTCTTTCTTCAAATTTTCTTAGACACAGGGCATTGGGAGACAAATGATGGGTCAAGCCCAAATAACTCAATCTATGTGAAAAGTCTAATCTTCAAAAATTCAACCTTATAAAGACCCACCAAGTCCAATGGAGTCCAAGTTCAGTCAAGCTCATCAAGGAGCTACATCAGCTTGTCTACGTCATCACAGGAGCATCCAGGAGCCTCATCCTCGCCTCCTTGAAAAGAGTCAGCCCTCACCGTCGTTGACCGAGTCTCAAGGAGAGCACCCCACGTATTGAGGAGAAGTAGTCAGCTCCACCAGAATAGTTGCTTAGTTGCTATTGAGTCGCCTCAATCTGTTAGGGAACGACTATAAATTATAAGTCTCACCACCACTTAGGGGCAAAAGATATTCTTTTGAGCACAACTCACTCATCTACCTCTAAACTTGTACTCTCTACTCCCTGCACATTTAATATAATAAAGTGCCCGATGAACTAAGCCATTCAGAAGTAGACGTATTAATCGAATCACTATAATCCTCGCCTTCTCTCTCTACTTATTAATTACTACATTTAATACTGTTATTTGATAGGTGGTGTGCAAAGTCATTTTGTGCATCATCAATCTCTATAAATGTCTATTAGTAAACTTAAACTATCATTTCTTATTGGACTAAGGTGACACAAATTGAGAAGTTGAGAAATTAAATTGATACAATTAAAAGATTGAGCATCAAACTGGCACAAAGTACATAATTTTATGGATCAAAAATGTATTTCACCTGTCCGATTTTGATGATAACGTTGGATTTGAACGATTTATCCAAAGACCACCTGGTTCAACATCTTTTGGACTAGTTTGATTCTCAAACAACCTTATTGATTAGTCGGCCCAATTTAAGGTCCGATTCATTGGCTTCTCGGGTCAAATAGTCGGGTCAACATTGTATCCACAACACAAATTGTGTACACAAAATTCCTATCAAACCTATTGCTTTCATCAAGACTCTTGTTCTCGCTCTAAAACCCTCAATTATGAAACCCCAATTGGGTCAACAACCAACTCAAAAATAGATGAGGGAAAAAAGAAGAAGGAAGGGAAACACGTGCGTGTGCTTACATGCATGAAAGAAAGAGAGGTGTAGACCAAAAATCTAGAGAAGAGAGCATAGAAGAAAACGTGACATATCTATAGACCAAAGATAATATCGATTGATTGCAAACCAATGTGAAGCAATAGATGTTTAACCATGTGCTAACTAAACTTCGCAAAGTCTAGCAAGATTTAATACCAATGCATCATTAAAGGGAAGATAGTGAGAGAGAGGTAAAAGAGGGACGGAAAAGAAGGTACATGAGACCGACTTAGAAAGAGGCAGAGGGTGTGAAAGATAGGCATGAAATTGAAAAAAACGTATGTGACGACGTTAGAATCTAATTATTTGTAATAGGGTCAGACACACACAACTTGTACGCAGATAAGTAAAAAGTGAAATATATGGGTTCGTTTGGTTGTCGTATTAGAAATAGATGGATTAGATATAATAATCCAGTCTAATACAATACGGAAGGACAAAAGACAATATTAAATAGGATATTAGAATAATATGTAATTTTATCAAGTGTTTGGGAATACACAATATAAGCGTTGGATAGTAGTTATTTAATTCAATCGGTTGTTTGGTTAGAAAATTATTTCATCATATTAATGTTGAATTAACAAAAATATTTTCAATCAGTGTTTGTTACATTGATGACAACTTGATTTTATCAGTTAGGGGGTTATAATAGTAAATGTGCAAAATAATACGTTTGAGTTGGATTATAATACCACCTCTCTTGGTGGTATTAAAAAATCTCCATGATACAGAGCTATCGTATAAAAAATATATGATTAATATACGTTTTTAAAATTAATACGGTATCAAATTTGCTTATCAAACAAAGTATTAACCCCGATTAAAAAAAAAATAGTACAATCCAACATTTAATTCCCTCTTAATATCCAAAATTGAGGGATATTTAATGAGGAGATAGTTAAGTATGGTAAGAGACAAAAAGGACCCATTATTATAGACATTTTATGGGTATTATAGTTATTTTGTAGGTGTAGACACCTAACACGCCCAGTCAATTAATAGTATAGATTATGTCATTTCGAATTTCAAGCTAAATAATGTTCCTTATCTTTAATTAATTATTTTTTAAGGAAAAAAACAACAAACTAATAGTAGAACGCCACATACCGTTTCAAAATTTCAGAAAAACCCAAAACTCGGGAAAATGAGTTAATAAATTTATTAACCAACATTGCTAGATAGAAAATAAAGGATATTACGAGAAATGATTGGGTTAGAGTATCAAAATGAATTCGAGAAAATTTGGGTTCACGAGTAATTTTCTCCGCATGGTTCATTTGATATTAACCAAAACCTTAGGGGTTCACATTTAATTTTTGCAAATCTAATTTTCCCCGCTTTACTCTTCTTCTTCCTGTTCTTCTCGGAAGGTTCTTCTGGGTAGGTTCTTTGTCTCTCGCTCTCATTCTCTTTCTCTATCTCCTATCCATACATATATCACATTTTTTTTTTATCTCTAATCTCTATATTGACAGTTTAAAGTTAAACTACCTCTCTCTTTCCCTCTCATTCTCCATCAGAAGACCAAACTCAAAAGCGGTTTTGTTTGCTTCAGATTGGAGGTATAAGGTAAAAAATATAGAATTTTCTAATTCATTTAATTTGCGTTCCTCTTTATGGAAAAATTATCCATAATATTGGTGAAAAAATTGTATCTTCTTTTGGATTTCTTTTTGCATTTATTAAAATATGAATACATATATATGCATAGACTACTGTTCATGTGTTTGTAGCTTTATTCCTATGGAAACCCAGATTTTATGTGTGGATATGATCAGTGTTTACTGTTGAGTTTTGTTGTCTGAATCTGAAGCCAAGTTTTGTAGTATTGAAGAGTGTGGCGGGTTATTATTTTTTGGTTAAGAGAGTTATGCACTAATGTTTTAAGGTTGCATTTGTTAAAGAATTCAGGATTGTTTTGAGATCAATAAGGATGAACATGTCTGAATTTCAAACTTTTTTGCAAAATATTAGCCCTCAATCAAAAAATATGGAGATGGAGTGCACAAGGCCGCATCTGCGCTTGAATCTTTGACACCCATGTCCCAATAACTTTATAATTTTATAGCTGCGCCAAGGCCCACCTTCAAAATATTAGCTCTCAATCTGTTCATGAATTTGTTTGTGTGGATCTCATCTGTTTATTTGTGGATTTTTCTTCATAATCGAATTCTTTGTGGATTTATGCAAACTTTGTGTTTGCCGGGGGCTATGATTGAATGCATTTTGCAAAATATAAATGCTTTTGGATGAAAAAAAAAATTAATAACTGTTGGGTTACAACAGCTGAAAATTTGCACCGAATATGACCGAAATTCTTGTGGCCAAATTTTAAAGAAAGAAAATTTGTTGTTGCAAAACTGTCGAAACTTATATAGTGAGAGCAACTTTAGATTTGGGTTGGAATTTAGAATGGTTGTTTTAATTTGGAAAACTCTGCCATATAAATTTATCTTCCTGAAAGTTATATTTATTGAGTTTGCAAGTTCATGTGATTTGCTCTATTCTTCTCAGCATCAATCTTATACTGTGATTGTACAGTGAGGTTTGTGATTGTTCAAATTATGGCAATCTAACTTAATATTCCTAATTTGAGCAGTGAAAATGGTTTCAGAGTTAATAAATGCCAATCCTATTGTCTATGAGAAAAAGGAGCGTCAAGCTCGTAACCCACAGGGTGATGCGGACGAGTATGCTGTGGTATCGATAGACCAGCAAGAAATTTTTGATATCCTTTCAGTTTGATTGCATTTTGTGCTTATCATGTCAATTCTGTTACCCAGTTTTTATTATACCATTTATAGTTTAGTATCTCATTTTCTTTCTGTTTCAAATAGACAAAAACTCATGATGGATGCATTTCAAAAGTGTTGTAACTCTCATGAGCAATATGTAAAATCTCTCTCTCTCTCTCTCTCTCTCTCTCTCTCTCTCATGCACTTACATACACAGACAAACCACACATGCGCCCAAGTTTTGAGCTTAAATTTATTTTCAGAGAAATACAGGTAAGTTTATGTATGTCGTTTAGTGAAAACATGCTTCCATATAAATAATTTGAAAATTGTTGCAAATTATTTTACTCGTCAAGTAATTTACGGAAGCGGTAGATTGTTTTACAACTAGGGGTCAGTTATGCAAATTCCTTATGGCGATTTATAAGTTCAGGCTAACCTTTATGCCGATTCCAGTCGGTCTCAGGCAATCTCTTTGGTCAGAATGTAGGTCAATTGTTTTGAAGTATGTCATATGTTATATTATATATAGGATGTGTATATGTTAGTTGAATGCATACCAATGAAGTTGTGTGGCACATAATCATTACTAAGAAAGACGCACATGTGACTCCTGTGAATCACTATCCAAAGTAAAGAGATAAATAAGAAAGTGGGAAGTTCCGATTGATGTGGAATGTCATGTCTTCCATTATTCTGTGTGATTTAGAAGGGCAATTTTTTCCATTTCAACCCTCTATTTGATATGATGATAATATTATACGTGCATATATAAGGTATTTCAATTGCTTTTGAAAGACAGACACTAAGTAGGAAACAAGAAGTAAATTATGTTTTTTTTTTCTGTTTGGAAAATATACTCTCTCTTATAAACACAGTTCTCGATTGAAACTTACAGACCAATCAATAGTTGTGAAAACATATTTTCTTAACATTATTAAATCATATTAGAGACATCAAAGATCCAGAGCATCCGTATTCTTTGGAGGAGCTGAAAGTTATAACAGAAGATGCAATTGAGGTGGATGATAAAAGTAGCTATGTAAGGTAAAAACAAATACTTCTGCATTGTTTGCATTTCAACGCCTACTGCATTCATGCTCTGTTTTAATGGAAAATGTTACTCTGAATCAGGATCACATTCACTCCAACAGTTGAACATTGCAGTATGGCAACAGTGATTGGCCTCTGCTTGCGAGTGAAACTTATGCGCAGTCTGCCTTCCCGTTATAAGGTATGGCCTCTATCATCATCTTGTCAACTGGGTTGATGATATCCTACACATTATTTGCTTTTGTGGATGAGCCTAACATGAGATTATCGGGAGTTCATCCAATTACCATTAATTCTTGCAATAAAAGTGGTGTGTTGTGCTTGAATTTGTGAAAATAAAGAGCGAGTAACTAGTTTTGTCAGGGGACAATGAGGAGAGTTTTTCAACTATTTCTGAAAGGTTATGTTTGACATGCCTTTACACAACTTGATTAGAGACTAACTTACTGGCTATGTGAAGTGAGGCCAGCACTACCACCAGTGCGTGTAAATTATCGATGCTCTCTCTTTTTTATGTTAAAAATGACCATTGCAAGCCGTTTTAAGATTGAGACATTAGCTCAAAATTGATTCAGTATGAGTTCTTTTTGGCATTTCAATATCACATGCTGTGTTTCTACTTAATATAGGGCCATGCAAATGCATCAAGATAAACAAAGAAATAAAAAAGGAAATGTTGGAATACATATTCCCAGGAAATAACCCAAGACCACTGAGCTAGTGGCTTTTCTTAGTTAGTAAATTATAAATATACTATTCAGCTTGAAGTTTACAAAATTTCCATTTAAGAACTTAATATATTTAGAACCCCATTCTTGCAGGGGGGAAAAAAGTAAACTTTTGGTTCGACATCCATCGTGAGATAGTGGCTTCACCTAAGGGTGTCACTCAAATTTTTGATCACTGGCTTAGATATGTTGGGCTTCATAGTAAATTAGTAATTGTTCCAACTTCCAACCATGCAGTGATAGATCATGTCACTTTTTGATGGAAATTCCAAGTATTGTTTAGCCGTATTTTTTTCTGCTGCATTCATGTTCAAGTGCTGTAACTTCTGATGTATGTCTCAATCTTCTTTCTTGTGGTTGTTTTCTTCTTCTTCTTCTTTACCCTAATGAACTCATTTTTTTTCTAGGTTGATATTAGGGTAGCTCCTGGGAGTCATGCCACTGAAGCTGCAGGTCTCTCTACTTTAAAACCCGTCACACTTGACATCTTGCATGTACAAGTAATCTAGCATGCACACATAACTAGAAGTGTTGCATGACATACTGTGAAAGAGAAGCATGGGATAAGGATTTTAGCATGCACCTGTATAAATTATTTTCATATGCAATTTTACGTGATATGGGGAAAATCATAATAAAAAGAATAGTCCAGTCCACGAGGTTCTTGCATACGTATGTAACTTTAATTCTTATCTTGAATCCATGAAGTCCGAATCACTTTTGCTCTTAGTAAATCTTATAGTTGTAACACCTGCTATGCTGCTTTTTGGGTGCAGTGAATAAACAGTTGAACGATAAAGAACGGGTGGCAGCAGCCTTGGAAAATCCTAACCTTGTAGATATGCTTGACGAATGTCTGGCTCCATCTTATGCATGAGCATCATGAGAGTACAAATCCGTACATGCACAATGGATATTCACCTCTCTGTACTTTCTTAGATCTCTATATACACACCTTTTTCTGTTTCAATTCGAATTCGATTTTTCTCATTCCCTTTCATTTCAATTTCCCATATAGGGTTATGGTGTTAAGTTTGTATGTTGAAAAATATTGGAATAACGATGACCATTTTTCAATTGGATCTGAAATGATATACGAAAATGGCAGGCATGGCAAGCACTTCCATTCCCTATTGAGTTCAGTGTTATCTGATATTTCCATCTCACGCTCAAGATTTCTCATACCTCTCGATAAAGAAAGGAGGACAAAAAGTCAGGCAGCCAAATCCTTCGGTTTTTTGTTTTAGCAACATCTGGAGCCGTTATAACTATGTGTACTTTAGGTATGCTTGTCAATCGTGTCGGGTAAGACAAATTTGTGTCATGTCTTAGTAAGTCCGTATCAAAAAATATTTCACTCATATCCGATTCGTTTATTAATTTGTATCTAATAAGTCGTATCATATCGGGTTAATGTCGTGTATGAATCATGTATAATTGATATATAAATGAGTTTTTCATGTTTTTTTTTAATTGATTTCACCCTTATTTGATTTGTTTTTTATTAGTGTTGTGTCGGGTCCACACGTTTACTAAACAAGTGACTTAAAAAAAACTCAAACTCTTTAAATTCGTGTCATATTTATATCGTGTCATATTTTAACGCTCCTAACCTTTGGGTACTTAACATGAAATATCTGATTTAATTTTACTCATTTCATGCAACTGAGATTCAAATTGAATTTTAATTCGAACTTTATAACCCGAAAATTGAACTCAAATCAAAATTTGATTTCAATTTGAGATACAACTCTAAGTTGTACAACTCAAGTTGAAAGGTTCGCATTGAATTTAAGTTCGGATTGAGCTCAAGTTGATATTTTAAAACTTATGATGAGTTAGTTAGGCTCTCAATCCTTTTTTAACCAAATAACAAGATAAGGAATTGTACACTGTACATGCCTTCAAACAGCTGCATAAGCCAATTTATCAAGAAGTGCCCGAGAAAAGGAAACAAGGATCAAAATTTCATTTCAGAAAAATTTGAAAATTTATTTCTATAATATTGGTTGAAACAATCTCGAAACATAAGAATTTTGATATTTAATCAATGATTTGTTTCAATTTCTATAAAAATGAAAACGTTTCGGACGTTCTGACCGTTTCGAAATGAAATTTAGTTTAGGGAACTTTATACGCCGAAGAAGCTTTCTCTAACTGACCAAAGTTCCAAGTAAGGATGAAGAATTCAGTAACTAAATTCTGTTAAAATATGACCATTTTTCAAATCAATCAAAAAATTACTTATTCAGATAGTACCATTCTAGTTGCTAGGTAGAAACATCAATTCCAATCACAACAAAACGCCTTGTAATCATGTCCTAGGTCATAGTATACAACAATAAACCAGCAAAAAGTGAGCAAAAACGTTATAAAGAGAATTTCACCCCTTCATCATCAGCTGAAGTTCCCTTGAAGATTGCAAGCTTCCCTTTATTTTCTAGTTGTTTCAGAGCCCGCATCAAAACTGTGCGATCCATCCCATGAAGATCTGTGATAGAGAGACAGTGATGAGACTGCGTAAAGTCCAGAGAAGTTACAATAAAAGTATGATACCACACTTTATTAAAGAGTTCAGAGAGAGTTATAAATATGTGAACATAATCAGGGATGCATAACAAGAAAAATGGCGTGATCTTTGTCAACAAAGTACAAGTGACTAACAGATTAACGTTTAATAGCAGGAATCATGAAAAACCATCAGAAGGATGGTGAACCTGATGTGCTTCTAGATGTTCACCTTGGTAATTATAATGCTAATAGATAAATCTCGTGGGGTTTAGCTAATATTCATCGAAACACCGTGAAAACAGAATATTAGCAAATAAAAGAATTACGTCAAAATGAAGATTGTGTCCCTAGAAACATCTCATAATGAGGACACACCCAAATAGCAAATCATGTTAGTCACCACCATTTCATGAAGATAAAAACTAATGAGCGAGATGTCTAACCCTACATATGAAAACTAAGGCACATAAACATGATGCAGACCAGTCTTGTAGAATTTTTTTAAGATTGCAACAAGGCCAGAAATTTAAGTATTGGATATGGCTATTTTAGAAGAGGTGGTTTGGAGATTTCAGGCCTCTAATTTTTCTTATAATCCGGAATTTCTATATCATTTGGAGTTTTCAGAAATGGTGGGTAAGTTTGATACCAGTGAGCTTGTGTTTTGTTTTCCATGACTAATCTGCTTGTTTGGAATATGAGGGGGACAAGCAAGATTGCTCAGAGAAGACGGTTGAAGAAATTGTTGAGAATTCAGTGTGCCTTTTGCTGCTATTTTAGAGCCTAAGGTAGGTGCTGATAAGATCCAGAGATTTGATTCTAGTGTTGGTATGTCGAACTTTGTTGTAAACAAATTGGCAGAGAAGCACATATGGCTTTTATGGGATGATTGTTTGGAGGTTAAGATTTTATTTGAACATATTCAAGCAATAACTGGAGATTTCCTATTTGGAACCTGTGGGGTTATTGTGTCTTTTGTGTATGCTGCCTGTGACTACGATCTAAGAAGACCATTGTGGGAGCATTTGTTACAGATATCTATTCCTGTAAATGTGCCTTGGATGGTGGTAGGCGATTTTAATGCGATTCAGTGTTCTGAGGAGAGATTAGGTTGAGCTCATCCCTCTATGAATTCTATGGGGGAATTTAATGATTTTATGTTGAATGCTGGACTGATGGATGGAGGTTTTTTGGGGAGCAAATTTACCTGGTGTAACAACTATCAAGGTAATGCGAGGATGTGACAGAGGAGTGACAGGGCTCTGTTGAACTCTCGGTGGGGGGAGATAGTGGGTAAAACTGAAATTCTACATTTAGCAAGGGGGAAAGTCTGATCATTCCCCAATTCTTGTTAAAGTTTTGAACAAACAGAGTCGAATTTCTTATTTTAAATTTCAAAATATGTGGTTAGAAGATAAAGGTTTTTTACCTTTGGTGGCTTTGAATTGGTCTGGTTCTTATTCTGTAAATCTCATTGAGAATTTGTTTTTGAAACTGAAATATCTGAAATGTCATATTAAAAGATGGAATGTGGAGACTTTTGGCAATATTTTTGAAAAAATAAAAAGGAAGGAGGTTGAATTATCAAATGCTGAGATGGGGGTTGAGCTTTTGGCATCTACTGAAAACCTTGTGAAGCTTGAAACTGTGCAAGAAGAGCTAGATGATATACTTCATTTGGAAGAGATATACTGGAAACAAAAGGCCAACCTAAAATGGGCAGTGGAGGGGGAGAGGAATACAAGATTTTATCATGCCTTGGCCAAGGGAAAGTTTATGAGAAATAGGGTGTGTCGAATTCAGAATGGGGCAGGTATATGGGTCCAGTCTGACGAGGAAATTAGGTTAGTGGCAGAAGAATTCTATGCCTGTTTATGCATTTCTGAGCCTCATAGTCTGGATGAAGATTTACTCTCTGTTATTCCTAGATTGGTGTCTGATGAACAGAACGCTGCATTGGTGAAGCCTGCTGATGAAGAGGAAGTCAGACAGATTGTTTTCTCTATGTCCAGATATAGTGCTCCAGGTGCTGATGGTTTGTCTGGGGGTTTCTTTCAAAGTGCCTGGAGTATTATTAAGGATGATATGGTGAGGGCAGTAAATTTTTTTCTGAGAGGAGGTGATATGCCAAGATCTGTTAACACTACCTTGCTTGTTTTAATTCCTAAAAAAGTAAATCCCATATCTTTTTCTGAATTTAGGCCAATCAGTCTATGCAATTTTCTTTACAAGATATTTACAAAGCTTTTGACAGAGAGGCTGTCTGGGTTTTTACCTGATCTTATCTCTATTGAGCAGCATGGTTTTGTTAAGGGAAGAAACAGTGGTGATTGTGTCTCTCTTGCACAACTGAAGGTGTGGGAGTTAAATAGGAAAGTTGAAGCAGGGAATATGATTCTTAAACTGGACATGATGAAAGCCTATGATAGGCTGGAATGGGATTTTTTATTGAGGGTGTTAGACTGTTTTGGATTTTCCTCTCTATTCATCCAAATTGTTTTTAATTGTTTACAGAATCAATTTTTTTCTGTGACTGTTAATGGTTTGAGGAGAGGTTTCTTTCCTTCATCTAGAGGTTTAAGACAAGGGGATCCTTTATCCCCTTATGTTTTTATTTTGGCAGAGGAAGTGTTGAGCAGGGGACTCGGAGAAATTTTTAATGGCAGATTGGTTAAACATTTTCACTTGGACCGAGGTACTATGTTGGTGAGTCATTTGCTGTTCGCAGATGATACCTCAGTGTTTTTTAGGGGAAATAAGAATTCTCTGAAGAATCTGTTGGGATTTTTAAAGCTTTATGAAGGGAGTTCTGGGCAGAGAATTAGTCTGCCTAACAGCTCTATGTTCTGCTCTAAACTTATTTCTTTGGGGAGGAGAAATGCTTTATCTGGGTTAGCTGAAATTCCAGTTAAGTCTTGCCCATTCACTTATCTGGGCTGTCCAGTGATTCAAGGTAGGGTCAAGGTAAGATATTTTGAAAGTTTATTGTCTCAATTTAGAAAGAGATTGGAGGGGTGGTACACGAAGCTTTTGTCTAATATGGGGAGATTGTTAATGGTTCGTTATATGCTGTGTTCTATTCCTATGCATTTATTTGCATGTATGAATCTGCCTAAGACCATAATTGGAAAACTTAACTCATTAATGGCCAGTTTTGTGTGGTCAAATAAGTTGAATACAAGGAGGAGACATTGGGTTTCTTGGGAGAAGATTACTTTGCCAACGCAGGAGGGTGGTCTGGGTTTGAGAAAGTTTGATGAAGTACAGTCTGATTTTAGGATGAAAAAAGTTTGGTTCTTGTTGAAGGGTTCATCGCTGTGGGCTAAAGTATTTAGTACTAAATTTTTAAAAGGTAGAAGTTTGATCAGATG
>JAHQCQ010000033.1:0-15946 GCA_023539305.1 Ilex asprella | reverse complement strand
ATATTATAAATTTTCTTAGTGGGGTACTGGGGTATTTCCCAGTTCTGCAATTTATTTTCAATATCAGAGAACTCTATTTCTTCCATATTTTTAACATAGTCATCTTTATGATTTAGTTTAAATTTAAATAGTTTTAAAGCCATAGTGGTAGATCTAAAGGGGTTTCTGTCGATTTATATGTTTCACTATTACTATCATCCAGTTGCTACTGTAATATGTCTTTTAATTCTATTGCAGTAATACGGCCATAAACAAGGTTACCAAAATTCTGCTATAATAATTTTTCTCAAATCCTATGGTTAATTTTCATATATATATATAAACTATACTGCACTTAGACCAATTCAATATATATATATATATCCTTAACTATTGGTTTCTTACTTTTATGTTTCTCAAGATTCGGGGCATTACAACTGTTCAATAGTGTCTCAGATTATTGGGTGGTTTTGGATCACAGACTCATCGACCCAGTTTCATGATATTACCACTGACCTTTATCGGGTGGTCTTTGGACACTTTTTTTTATCTTCACCTTTTTTTTTCCAATAGCAAAAATAGTACTCTGCTATGCACTAGATCACAAACAAACAAACAATAAAAATGAAACTGATAAAAAAAAAAAGGAATAGATTGTTAGCAGAATGATCACAACAGGATTAGAACAGATGGCTTTGATCGTGTATTCACTTTCCTTAAGGAAATTATGCCCCCACTATGTTGCTGCTGGGTTTATGGCAGATTCCTCTAGGATTAACAAAGCCAAATAGAATTTAGATAGCAAACTCTAAATTTTCCCAAGAACAGAATAGAGAAAAACGTTTTTTGTTATTATCTTTGGTGAATGATCTGTACAGGTATTATAATACCTTAGAAGTGTAAGTAAAGAGGCACAACCCTTTAGGTCAAAAGACATGAGACACAACTGTAGGCCAAGAGACATGAGACACAACTATATGTCTCTTGGCCATGAGATGCAACTCTTGGGCATTAATTAATTTATTTAATTATAAGCTTCAAGCCCAAAATAATTAATCTCGGCCCAAGCTTCAAGCCCAAGATGCCCCAAGTGCCCAAGTGCCCATCTTTTGACTTTAAATATTATTTTATTTAAAGTCTAATCAAGGCCCAAAGATTTGAAATATTTGGAGCTTCCCTCCAAATCTTCCCACCATCCAAATTTAATAAATTTGGTGTGTTCCTTCTTTTAAACTCTTACACTTCCTTTCTATTTTTCCAATGTGGGATACATTACTAACTATTTCTAACATAGATTACATGGTTGGACTCAAATCAAATTATTTCAATATTTTGAGACATTTGGTCAAGAGGTTGACAAAGAACATGGTTTTTGTGGGACAAGAACTCAAGCATTGATAAATTCAGCATCTAAGCGCAATTGACAAGAACAGCATCAGATCAATAACATAACAATAAGCACAAAACTATTCGAAGCTCATATGATGGCTCTGTTTACAACAAACACAGATTATGAAGTTGTTTGATATTGCGGTTTTCAGATTTTTCCATTTTTCCTTTTTCTTGCTGAAGTTGTAGTGAACATTGCCTTCTTAATTCACTCAACACTTACAGCTGAATATAAATTTTTGTTTCATTTTGTAGGGCAAGAAGTCAAGTGCTGCCGGTCGGCAGTCACTTGTGAGGCTTGTGCCGGTGGGCACTTACCTTGGGAGATCCATGCCGATCGGCACTTGACTATCCGAAGCCATCTTGGTTCGGACACCTTATCTCCAATCAACCTACTGCAAGTATTCATCCATCCTCCGCCTCTGCGGCTAAGTACAAACCTAGGCTATTACTACTCCCCCCTTGGGACAAACGACTTTGGGTTTGGCCTTACCCCTGTGATCCTTGTGGACTAGATGTCTTCTACTTTTTTCATGAACGTTGGTGGTCCATGGAACTTAAACTTCTCTGGATGGCTTGAGCCCCTTAGATCATATTAGCGCTTGTCTGCGCTAGGCTAGCAGCCATCATACCCATAGCCTCTATAACTGCTTGTTGATCAAAGGCTGGTGATAGTTGGTTGTTCCACCCATCGCCTCAGCGTCCTCTTTCTCTATATGTCATCTACACACATGTCAAATAGCAATAGAACACTCACATAGTATCCCAAAATAGGGATTAAGTTTAAACTTTGAGATTTCTCTCCTTGTCTCATTAGTAGTGTTTGTGCCACCTACTAGTAGACATCTGAACATTGAACTATACCCGTTCATCCCTTTCTCTAAACATAACCTTAGGCCCTAAGGCTTAGGGTTTTATTTTCTAACTCTAGTGTTTCCCTTTCCACATACATTCTACCATGCATATTGTTCACATAACACGTAGCACATCATCATGTAGCATATTAGAGCACATAACATGAAATGTACAATGAATGCAATGGTCTAGACACATGCTCAATCAAGCCCTAGGTAATTCGTATATCTATACTCTGATACCAAGTTGTAACACCCCAAAAATCCGGGGGACCGTTGATCACCCATCAACCTGCCGAATACCCGTGAATATCATGTAATTCGATATCACACTATTATACCTCATTTATTGGGATCCATAATTTAATGAAATTCAGGCATAATCTCTTCTGTATGGGTCCATTTTTTGCCCCGAAACGATTAATTTTATCTCGGTTTAAGTTCAAATTAATTTTATTTGAACTTTAATTCAATTATAAGGAAATTCTATAAAAAATATTTGTGGGGACCTTTATGAGGTCAACCGTCATTCAGTCGTCTCGAAATACGTGCAAAATTCGACTATCTCGAAATTTGACGAAAATTGTCTAGATAACTCGGTTTCGCAAGACGAATTTAACGATGAAGTCCGTTGTATCATCCGAGCTCTAGAGAAATACTTATTTTAAATCCGCACTATAGTGATAAATTACCGTTTTACCCTTTTCAGAAAGAGTTCAAATTTAACCGGGTTTTATAGAATGTTTCTCCTTTCCTTATATCATCCAAGCTCCAACCTATGAACCAAGTAAAGGAACACATAGGGAAGTAAGGAAGGAGGAGAAGAGGGAAAATAAACTTAAAGCCCTAATCCTTTAGGCAATAAAGGCCCCAAAAAAACCTAAGTCCTTCGAAAAGATACTTCAATTAACTTCGTTCATTAAATTAGGTATGGGAGGCAATTGTGGGACAAGAAGTCAAGCACTAGCGGTCGGCAATCACCTGTGAGGCTTGTGCCGATCAACACTTGCCTTGGGAGGTTCATGCCCATCGGTACTTGACTATCTGAAGCCACTTTGATTTTGTCATTTTATCTCCAATCAACCTACTACAGGTCCTTATGCTTACCAAATTTTGCTAGATGAGTCTTACTCGCCTAATGATCGACCTAGGACCTAGATTCCTAGTCTACTACTACTCCGAACTCTTAAGAGCTAGTGATGAGGTTAATCTATCATAACCTAGATTTTGGGTTCTTTTGGGACATAGCTTCTGACCACTATAAATAAAGGCCTCTGGATATCATGTAAGGGATTCAATCCTAGTCTATTCACTACATACTCTTCTTCAACTTATGATCTGACTTAAGCATCGATGTTTCTTTGGCCGTCTTTGTCCATCGGTTCACCTAAGTGTCTCTTGTCTTACAGGTTATTGAAGGTTTTCTTACTGTCATCTTCGTCCGTGTGAGGTAGTAACTCCTAGTGCGAAATTCTCCCATCATACATTTCTAAATGATGATCAAACAATTTAGAAAAATGTACATAAAGCTAACAAAATTTCACATAGCCTTGTTTTGTGCAGGTTTTTCATTTTTCATTTTAGTGGCTCAACTTGTAGTGAACTTTTCCTTCTTAGCCCATTCAACACTTGATGTTGAACACAATGTTTTGCTTCAATCACATCAAATATTCAAAACAATTGAAAATAAAAGTACATAAAGCTGAGGAAATAATCAACTTGTCTATCTAAAATCAAGTCTCCTTCACCAGACTAAGAGAATTCTATCGAAAGGCTGATTCGGCCAATTCACCCAAAAATGTATTCGCTATCTCCTTATTCTCCTCTACATTTTCAAATACTTACCATTGGAAATCCCTTGACAAATATTTTTCCCAGTCAATCTTTTCCTTATGTCACCATGGCGAAGAAGGTGAGGATTGGGCGGCTGTTTGGTGAAGATTTGGTGGTGAAAGATTTTCAAGTGGTGGGAAAATCTCTGGCATTGATTACATATCTTGTAGGCTCAAATTATTTAGAGGTGGTGGGATCGCAAAGGATGACAATGAAGTTCTTGAAAAACTCAGGTTTTATGGCAATTGAAATGTCTGGTCGTGTCTTCAATTTCAAACAATGCAAGAGAGAACAAAGAGCTAGTAATAGTTTATGGAGAAGGATCCTCTACTGTTGGGGTCTAACAACAGATTTTGCTATTAAATAGGACAACATAGTTTTGGGACCAATCTGCTCCAGCGAAGAAGACAACAACGAATGGCATCGTTCAACTCGTTACCTAGTCCAGCGAACAAAGACTCGCAACGACGTCATCCAACTTGTTTGGCTTTGAATTCAAACGGGGTTGTCTGTTATTCCTTAACGCAAACTGGAAGATCCCTCCATTTTGGTGAACGACTCCCGCCAAAACATGCAAAAGCCTCCTTAGCACATACTCCTGCGATTTCACAATTTCTCGTAATCTTGACATTGTTTTTAGTTTTTTTTTTTTACATTCTAGATTTATCAGTTCACAAAGTTGGTAATCTTGATATTGTTTTTAGGTTTTTTTTTTACATTCCAGATTTATTAGTTCACAATGTTCATATTAATCTTAATTTATTATTACAATCTAGATATAGTCTTGTGATTATCATCATTCTGCGACTATTTTTTTGTGATTATATTTTGTTGTTTGATATGTGGTCATTGGTGTTTTAGTCTTTGGTGAAAAACTGAGTTATGTGGGTATGGGTATAATAGATTATGGTGAAACAAAGTTATTTTGGCATGATATTAGGTTTTATGGAATTGAGTTATGTGCATGGATACATAAGGTTATATGGGCATTGGTACATAAGGTTTTCCTATTGACAGGAAATTGTTCCATTTGTAATTGAAAATTCATATTTGGCATTTGTTGTCTTTATGTTTAATTTGTGAAATTTGTGAAGGAATGTGTCGAGATTGATAAAGTAAATAATACTTCAAGTATGGGAATGCAATTTGACTTGAAAGAATATGTTTATAAGTTCTATAACAATTATGGCAGAATTGTGGGATTTAGTGTGAGAAAAGATTATTACAACAAGAGCTTAAAGAATGGTGTATTAATTTACAGAATATATGTATGTTGTAAACATGGACAAAGGACTAAAGATCAAAGGGATTGGAAAACAACAAAGCCTCGAGCAGAGGTGCGAACAAATTTATCCGCTCACATGTGCATATCCCTTAAGAGAGAGATTAAGAAATTTATTATAGTCAAATGAGAAGACCAACACAATCACATTTTGCACCTTGCCGAATGTATGTAAATGATGTCATCCTAATGAAAGGTTATTGTAGATCAAGGCATCAATGTTGATAAGGGTCAAGATTGGGGAATATCACTGAAGGCATCTTACGAGTTTATGAATACACAAGTCGGTGGAAGAGAAAGGTTAGGGTTCATTCTTATAGACCAAAAAAAATATATTTGAAAAAGGAGGCAACAAGACTTGAAATACAGTGAAGTCAATAGTTTGTTGTAATATTTTCAAACAGAAGAAGTTAAGAATCCATCATTTTATTATGGAGTCCAACTAGATGTTAAAAAGCACATCACAAATATTTTTTGGGCTGACTCAGGGATGATCATCATTTATGGCCATTTTGGAGATGTTGTCACATTTGACACAACATTTCGAACAAACTAGGAGTACAGACCCTTAGGCATTTTGACTAGATTCAACCATTTCAGGGAAACGGTGATATTTGGTGCTACATTGTTGTACAATGAAACGACAACATCATTTCAATGGCTATTTGAGACATTCCTACAAGTAATGTCTGTGAAGAAGCTAGTTACCATGTTCATTGACCAAGATTAAGTCATGGCTAGGCTATATCTATAGTAATGCCAAAGGAGTAGAAAATGTAGACCCTAACATTCTAAGAGTAACAGACTTGAAGAAGAAAGATAGTGGTTACAGGGGTTGGGGTCGACTGAATTCTTGGACTAAAAAGCAATCAAAGAGAAAAACTTGAATTTCTCATAGGTCCAAGGTATTACAAACCCAACATTATGGTTAAGAAATTTTGGGATTCTTAATTTTTCTTAATTGTATCTTACATCGTGGAATTTTTGTTTTGAAGGTATCTTAATCGGATGAGAAAAAATCACATATGAATGGATTTACTTACTCATGAGCATCAACTTATAGGCACTCAAATCCATTGTCTTCCCAAGCATCAAATGGTTCACAAACTGCTCGGGTATGCTAGATACTTTATAGTCTATTCTCATACTTTATTATTGAACTTCTAAGTAAAACCCTTTTTTTAAGAGAGAATTGCAGTAGATACCGAATCATGCTTCTTCGACAACATCAATGATTATTTCAATTAGGAGAATCGAGGTGGACAGTGAAACAAAGTTGTTGGGTGGCCAATGTGTACTTGTTATCTTGCAAGATTTATGGTGTTCAATATGCAATTGGGATCTTGGACAAGTACAATTTTTGTTATAGTTAATTTATGATGTTCAATGTGTATTTGTTATATTGGACAAGTACAATTTTTGTTATAGTTGATTTATGGTGTTCAATGTGTTTTTATTATCTTGACAAGTACAATTTTTGTTATAGTTGATTTATGGTGCTCAATGTGTATTTCTCATCCACCAAAATTAACCAATACACTTGCAATCCATGTTGAACCGACAATTCACATTCATTCATGTTATCCACCATCTTTAACCAATACACCAACACACCATGTTGAACCAACAATTCACATTCATTCATGTCATCCAACAATTCACATTCATTCATGAAATCCCAAAAACTAGTTGTATAAATGAAAATAAGTTGTTCCATCATCATCAACTCACATTGCTAACATTCTTACAAACAAGTTACATCATTTTGGTATTACAATCAAAACCAACGCTAGTAAATTAAAGCATGACAACAATATGTTTCCAAATAGCTTCAATCATTCGCACTTCATTAGCTTCAACTCTACATGATTCATTAGCTTCAACTCTTTGTGTTTCATTAACTCTTGAGGACAAAAATGATAAGTGGGATCCAACCACGCAAAGAAGCTGCATTCACCAACTTGACAATTGAAATAAACCTCCGCTACCTGCTTATGTGCTTGATGATGTCATTCTTTGACACTACAACAAAAAATGAAAATGGTAGCATAAGTTGAAAGAAAATACCCAACACGAAGAATCAAAATTATAACACAAACCAATCTAATAAAAATTACAATAAGTATATGCATGTGTTGCTAGTTTCTTGTCAATACAGATGGTGTATTTTACGTCAAACAAGGTTTTTGAGACAGATGGTTTATGTCATAAGTTACACTAGGTTTGTCATAGACATTTTTTAAAGATATAATGTGCATATTTTAAGCATCCACACTTGATATGCATATGAATAAAATTTCCAAATGAATATCAGCATCCACAATGAACAATTGAATATAAGCATCCACAATTGAATAGGCAAAATTTTCAATTGACAAATTTTAAGACAATTTTTCAATAAAGAAAAATATCAGAATTTCCACTTCATTATATACATATACAACTTACAATGAACAAAATTAGGAGATTTTAGGTGTAAAAGAAATCAAATCTGGGATTTTAACGTCGGATGTCGAATGCAATGGTTCTTGATCTAAGGCTTCATGATTTTGGGAAAAACTTTCATGGTGCAATATCGCTGCTTCGAGGTTAAAAATCTTCAACTTCGTGGTCCTATAGTTGCTCGACAGCTGGTCTGGTTCGAAATCACAATGAGGAAGACGATTGCTAGGATTTCGTTTGGCTGAAGAAGGTAACAAATTACGATTTTCAAGGGTTTGGTTTTTGGAGAAATCGACAGTGTTTTAATCTAGGAGAGGAGAAGCAAACAATGTCGTTCGGATTCAAAGCCAAATGAGTTGAACGACGCCATTCGTTGTTGTCTTCTTCGTTGGAGTAAATTGGTCCCAAAACTACGTCGTCCCACTTAACAGCAAAATCTACTGTTAGACACCAACAGTAGAGGATCTCCACCGGAGGCAGAGTTTTTCAAGCAAGAGGTTAGGCTAGAGGTGTTCTTCAATTTTGTAACGTGTCAATTTTTTTTTATTTTTTCTTGAATTGATAGTAGATTATTAGGATTAAGAAAATGTTAATTAAATTTAATGTTGAGACTAATTATTGAATTGAAAATAAATTCTATCTAATATTAAAATTTATAATTAATGTAATAACTACATAGAATTAAGTCTTTATAACATTGCTAAGATTATTATTAAATTTGTATAATGTCAATTAATATCATGTATCTTACTATACTATATTATATATCTTACTATACTATAAAATAATCAAATTAAGAATAGGAGGCATTCGGAAGGCTTTCCTCCCTAAATACTAATTTATTAGAATTCTAAAATATTTAATTAGTTTATTCTAAACAAAACATTATGTGTCCTTTGTAATCACTCTCATTATTTTTTTAAAATACTTCTAAATTTAATTTTTCAATCATCATTCTTAATTATTTAAAATATAAATAAATATTATTTTAATACTAATAGAAATTGTCTAGAGATACTATGGTAATAGAGTTTTTAATAGCAAGGTAATAATAAGAAGACATAATAAATTTCGTACATCTACTAATAACTTTTAGTACATTTTACATTATGCTGTATTCGTATCTGATAGAGTTGATAGGTCTTCATTTATTATTTCAACCTAATAGGATTTGATGTGAGAATGTTACATATATCGTAGTACTAGCGTTCTAACCCATGCAAATATATTTCATCATTTTTTTTAAATTCATTTTATCGATTTCTTTTTTCTTCCACCTTATCGTCAGATAAGAAAATAATAATAAGTAATTCAAATAATGGTTAGTTAATAGAGAGTTAAAAAGTTGTTACAAATGTCATATGGTATAATGTGACTGGAGACAGACTTAATTTGGTAATTAAAATTTTCGAAGCTCTAAAAATTTTGGAAATGTAGGTGGGTGTCTCAATCCTTCGTCTCCCTACTAATTTGTTATAAGTATATGGAAAGATACTTATTGTGATATAAAGTAATAAATAAATGGGAGAATTATACCTAGACCCCTAAGGTTTATCACTTAATCATTCAGATTCCTTGACATTTAAAATATTACACATAGATCCCCTGAGATTTGTATGCGGGTAACACTGAAACCCCTGTTGTAAATATATTCATTAATAAATTATACCTAGACCCCTTGAAGTTTATAGGCATATAATATTTAGACCCTTTAAGTTTAAAATGTTATATTTAGACAAAAAATACTTCGATGAAATATAACATATCAAATATTTTAAATTTTACAATTAAAATTCATGTTCTATTGTATCATTTATTGAAATAAAATCAAAAATAAAAATTTGATTTTTTTTTTAAAATCATAATTAGTATACAAGTATACTATGTATTAAAATAAAACTAAAAAATCAAACAAGAGGTTTAAGTCATTCATAATAGAACATGAATTTTACAACCAAAATTCATGTTCTATTATGTTATTTATTAAAATAAAATCTAATTTTTTTAAAAAAATAATTATAGTTAGTATACAATTATACTATCTATTAGAATAAAACTAAAAAAAACTAAACAAGACATCAAACTGTAATGGACACAATATCTTTTAGCTTTAATTGGGGTAATTTGGTATTTTAATTTGGTCGTTTAAACAATCAAATTAACTTCCAACAGACAATATAATTGTATACTAACTACAATTTTTAAGAAAAAAATTGAATTTTATTTTTGATTTTATTTCAATAAATGATACAATATAACATGAATTTTAATTATAAAATTTAAAATATTTGTTATTTTATCTTTGATTGAAGTATTTTTGGTCTAAGTATAACATTTTAAACTTAATGGGTCTAAATAATAAATGTTTACAAATTTCAAGAGATTTGAGTGTAATTTATTAACGGATATATTTACAGCAAGGGTCTAACGTTCTGTTTGGTACAATTAGGCCTTAGGAATGGAATGAACATTCCATGGGAATCCTATTCCAATGTTTGGTTTACAGGATTTAAAATTCATTCCCATTCCAAAGGAATACCTAATCTCACAATTTATGGGATTAGGCATTACCAAATTCAACATGGTATTCTTCATTCCCATTCCACTCGGTAATGACCCAATCCCTCAGGGAAAAAAAAACCCGATCGTTGGTTGCTCTCTCTGTCTCTTTCGTCTCATCTCGTCTCATTCCTCTCTCCCTCTCTCCCTCTCTCTCTTTTTCTCTCTCTCTCTCGCACACTCTCATCAGATCTATGGCGTCCCCATCCTTCCCTCCCTGTCACTCTCTTCGGTGAAACAATGCACTAGATCCACGACCAAGACCAAGACCAGATCAAATTCGACCTTTATAAAAATCTCAGGTGATTTCTCACTCTCTTTTCACTACTGATCTTTATTTTCAAGGTTTCGACACCACCTGCGAAACTAATCTCCTGCACTGATACAAATGTAATTGGGCTGTGGTGATTTAGGTCTTGCTTTGAAGGTGTTTGAAAAAATGTCTGATAGAAGTATTTTCATTTTACTCACATAGATTGTGCTCTCAAATGTAGTGTAAGGAACAATTGTTTCTTGTGTTTGACATATTTTTGCATATTGTATTTGTTTGTATTGTAGAGCCACAAGGGAGCAAAAAAGTTTAGGGATAGATCTTTTCCCTTTTATGAGGACTTGTGCATTATATTTGAAAAGGACCGGGCAACTCGAAGAGAGGCGCATGGCCCGGTTGATGTGTTGGAGGAGTTAGTGAGAGAAAAAGAAAACACTGAGCATGAGATATTCTTCCATGGATCAGATGACATGAATACATCCATGTCATCTATGCGACGACCATCTGTGCCTGAGGAGGTTGGAAGCACGAGGCTGAAGAAAAAAAATAGGGGTATGGATGAGATGGTAGTTGAAGGGTTGATGAGTGCTGCTTCTCTGATTAACACAGAGATTAAGGAGGCAACAACTATTTTTGCTCATGCAATTGGTGTTGACGCCGCAGTACGTGATATGAAGAAGAAGATTTACGAAGACTTGCTAACGTTGCCCGATTTTTCCATGAGTGAGAGGCTCAATGCCTCGAGTGTCTTAGTTCATGATTCTGATTATATGGACTTATTTTTTAGCCTTCCTGAGGTCGAGAGGGCAGAATTAGTTAAAGGAATATTGAGGGGAGATTTTTGAGAGATATATAGGGTGATGCATGGTAAATGGAACATATTTTTTGATTTTTTTTTTAGTCTATGAAACACTTGTATTACTCTTATCGGTTATGCTTGAGTTTAATTATGTTTTCCATGAAAAGAGTTATTTGGTTAATGATTATATTTTATTGTATTTATCAAAATTTGAAAACTATGTGTATTTATATAAGATTGTCCACATTAAAGAATTATAGTAGAAGGAATAGACACATTTTGTAGGTTGATCATAGTCATTGTGTGTTGAATGACTACCATTTATGAAGGATTATTTAGGATATTGTTGAGCGTATCACTTTTTTATTTTTATTTTTATTTGTTGTTTATTATTGATTTTTATTATTTTTTAGTGATTTTTTTATCATGTGATTCTTTGTGACTTTATTTACGATACATTTAATCTAATTTGTCAAATTTTAAAATTAACAGAAATACTCATTATAATGAAGTATGCAATAAGTTGGAAATTTTATGATAAAAAATTATTTTGGTTAAATTTCATTCCATTCCAATAGAGATTCTTTTATCCAAACTTTAGAATGGAATGGGCATTCCATTACAAGACTTAATCTCAATTAATTGCCAAACATTGGAATGGTAATACTCATTCCATTCCTATGTCCATTCTATTCCTACATAAAAGCATTACTGCATACCAAACGCAGCGTAAGTGTTATGCGCGTTCAAACTTCAGAGGGTATGTGTGTAATATTTTATATATCAGAGGGTCTGGATGATTAAGTAACAACTCTCAAAGAGTCTGAATGTAATTCTCCCTAAATAAATAACATAACATATAGCAAAAAAAAAAAAGTACCCATTGATGAACAAATGCAAACTTCAAATTTGGACGAACACAACAATTGAATCTGAACTGTCGCAAATTTTGAATTTTAACAAGCAAAAATTTTAAATTATGAACTTAAGGCTCGGTTTGGTAAGCAAATTTTGCCAAAAAACTTAAATTTATATTTAACCTAAGCTCGAAAGGGCACGGGCAACGTGCACATGTGATTGAACCTAAGTTCATTCAAGTTTTTTGTCGTCAAACTAATTCATACCATTTTGGGACTGATTTTCTCATTCATCTAACTTGATTTAAACAATTGAATACACAACGTCAATCTCCTCACATAAGAGAACACATTCCAATGTAAAACGATCCCAAATTTAATCAGTGAATCCTACTTAAATTTTAGCTCAAATTTGACCAAATAACACATATTCCCTATTTTCTTGTTGTATTAGTATTTATTTATCATAGAATCTTATGTTTTAGAATGGCAAAATCCTATTTTATTGATATTAGAAATATAAAAATCTAACAGTCCCTTCAATTGGGTGGTTTTCATTGAAAGTTTTAAAAAACGAGGAATCAGTGTTGAACAAGACTAATTCTAAATCCATTAAATTCATGTCAATTTGGAGATCAAATTTGCGAATTATACCTAAAACTATCAAGCTTAAAGTTAATAGTAAAAATGACATGAGCGACAAATTCAAAATTAATCACTTGAGAAAAGGGGCCACAATCAAATGGCACCTGTCCTGTTTAATTTGGCTGAATTCTATTATTGAATACATTTTCTGAATTACATCTGTATTTAATCCACTAATAATCATCTCATCACAAATAGCTATATTTCAAAGTATTCTAGTCTTATACAATAAATAAATAATGAATAACCCATCTGTATGGGTAATTATACACCCAAATCCCATCTCTCTCCGGTACACTTTTTCTTAATTCGATTCAATAAATCACTCGTCATGAGATGCATTTATACTATGGATCCTATTTAAACTCGTAATCTCGTATGCTTAATAAACATTTAAGTGACGCCCTCAAATATTTCTGTCACATCCAATTCTGCCACGGTACTCTAGAAATACAAGTGCAGCACCATAGTGTGCCAATGCACCCATGATCACAAAAACATGAAATATTTGATGACTATGCCCTGCAAGATCAAACCACCCAGGCTTCCACCTTTCCGGAATCCGGCCAACGTAAAACATCGTCCCGACCAAATACGACAGCGCCATGGCCGATTCATAAGCAAGTGTGACATTGCGCTGAGGCTCGCTCCAATTAACCACGAGAGAATGAATTGCTGGAACGAGCCCAAACAGTCCCATTGACATGAACAGTAAGGCCCGAAAGGACCTGAATTTCCCTGTCGAGAGCCGGGGGGATAGGAGTGTGATGATGGTGAAAATGCCCATGACTGTGATTCCTCCAAGGTAGATGAATTGCCAGTGGGGGTCACACTGGAATATGTAGAAAATTGGGGGGAAGAAAGAGGTGATTATCATGACTGCTATGCCCACATAGTCCATTTGGAGGAGTAAAAGATTTAGGTGGTGGGAGTGGCAGGAGAAGAGGTGGCAAATGCTACTTGAGAGGAGGCAGAACATTGAGCCTCCTAAGAAGATGAAGAATGGCCACTGTGTTGCAGCTACCTCTGGTGGTGTAATGTCCATAGGAAACGGTAGCTCTTGCTTCAGGTCAATGAGTTTTGTTGGTCCCTGCAACAGTGTTTTCATTAGGTATAATCTACATGTAGAGAAAATAGACATGAATACGTGTAGAGCTCGTTTGGTAGACGTATTATGAGAGGATTAAATATTAGATTGTACTATTTTTTATTTAATCGGGGTTAATATTTTGTTTGGTAAGCAAATTTGATACCGTATTCATTTCAAAAAGGTATATTGATTGTATACTTATCGTATATTTTTTATACGAAAACTCTGTATTATGTAAGTTTTTTAATACCACCAAGAAAGATGGTATTATAATCCAACTCAACCGTATTATTCTACACATTTATTATTATAACTCTCTAACTGATAAAATCAAGTTGTCATCAATGTATCAAACACTGATTGAGGATATTTTTGTTAATTCAACATTAATACGATGAAATAATTCTCTAACCAAACAACCGATTGGATTAATTAACTATTATCCAATGCTTATATTGTGTATTACCAAACACTTGATAAAATTATATATTATTCTAATACTTTATTTAATCTTGTTTTTTGTCATTTCGTATTGTATTAGACTAAATTACTATATCTAATTCTTCTATTTTTAATACGACAACCAAACGAGCCCGTAATATTTTCGGGTATGCATACATGACTTGTTTGGTTGCAATAGGGTGGATTAAAGAGTCATAAAAGATTAAAACTCTCTAATTCAACCTTGTAAAGCATTTGGTAGTAAAAATGTAGTCTTATTTTAAATTCTTATCCAAACAATGCATTGGTTATCCAAATAATACATTATACCCGGAGAAGTGGTATTATAGTCCAATTCAAGAGTATTAAGTTATAAATTTACTATTTTATCTAATGGATAAACAAAAATATTAATAATTATACAAGATTAATGATTTTTTAGTCAATATATAATTGTTACTCTATTATCTCATTCTTAATCCAGTGTCTTACCAAACACTGGATTACAATGCATAATATTTTTGTCTCATATTTAATCTTGTATTTTATTCACCTATATGGAATTAGCCTATAGTACCTAATACTGTCCATTCTTTAATAATATGACAACCAAACGAGCCCATAATGTATTTGACCTGATTAGAGAGTTTTAATTTGTTTTGACTTTTTAATACACCTCTTAATACTGTAACCAAACGACCCCTAAGGATAATAATTTTATACACAACACGATAACAAGAGGAAAACCTTACATGAAATTAGCAGGTTAAAATTTATTAGTTCTCGATACAAACCCGAAAGTGACTCGACTAGCTAACATATAATAAGTGGTTCAGGTTGATGTCAAACATAAAGAACTTAAATTTAATATGATAAATATGTTTAGTTAGTATTATATAAATAAAATGTGTGATTTTTGTCTTTATTGGCATGAATCTTTGTAAAATAAAATAATGTTTTACTAATTTTTCCTAATATGGATTTAGTGGATTTTTAGTATATAAAGATTTGAAGGGAAAAAAAATTATGAGTGGTGGGTTTAGTTGAGAGATAATGGTGTTTTGGTTTTTGAATTGTTTTATTCACTGATTGTTTGAGTAAAATCAAACGAGACACGAATCCAAAGTAATATGACTTAATTATCGCTTCTAATCTGGAAGGTTTCAAAATGTATTGCATAATGAAAGTCTTAACAACATTATTCAAGCACTTTGCACATGCTTTACCAAACATGAACGCCCATGAAATAGTCATGAAGAAGTAAGTTACCATCAAAAATTCCTTGGAATTGTGAGAGAAATTTGCCTCTGTACTTGTGGGAAAATGCCTGCAAACAAATAACATTGTAGACTAAACACCATTCCACAAAATCTTTCCAAATGAAAATGCATCAAGAAAACATAAAAATTTATGTAGATTAATGCCATATGGAATGTAATAAAAAACAATTTTTCGGTTTGTTTTTAGAACATTTCATCCAAATGTTATGCATAATCCCAGGGAAA
>JAHQCQ010000032.1:0-15955 GCA_023539305.1 Ilex asprella | reverse complement strand
CGTCTCCTAGTCACCTCAAGATTTTCTACTTTCTTAGACAATTTAGAAATTTCTGAAAGTAGATTTTCCCGGTCTCTTAAATCATAAATCCCTCCCCCTTTTTGTTGGCCATTCCCTTGAGGCAAAGACCTTGGTACGTCAGCCGGGTCAGTGGTATGCCATGACTGTGCATTTTGAGCTAACGTATCAAAATAGTCTAGAGCCTCATCAGGATCTTTGTCCAAAAATTCTCCGTTACACATCATGTCAATGAACTGTCGATGGCCCGGTGTAATTCCTTCATAGAAGATACTCACCAATTGCCATGGTTCAAAGCCATGGTGTGGAAGGGATTGGAGCAAATCCCTGTACCTTTCCCAACACTGATAAAATTGTTCATTTGGGTTCTCAGAAAAATTTTGGATTTTCTTTTTCAGGCCGATGGTTTTGTGCACTGGAAAAACTTGTTCAAGAAAACCGAAATCATTTGGTCCCAAGAAAATATGGTGCGGGATCTCAAAGCTTGAAGCCAAGTCTTTGCCTTACTATGTAAGGAAAAGTGGAACAATTTCATTCTCACAATCTCATCCATGTTGTGATTGGGGAAAAAGGTTGCAACAATTTCTTCAAAATTCCTTATATGAGGATAAGGGTTTTCATCTTGGAGTCCATGAAATTCGGGAAGTAGGTTTAACATCCCTGGTTTGACCATGAAAAGGTGAGCTTGGACTGGGAGGACAATGTATGATGGTGTGACACTACGAGTCGGTTGAAGGAATTCCCTCATAGACTTCGCCGGGGGATCCATTTGATAATTGTTCCTCTCATTAATGGGAGGGGGATTTTGCACTCGTGGGTTTTGCATCTGAGGTGGTTGCACCCCCTCACCTCCTTGCATATTGGGATTGTGGTTCAAATTATCAAAATTGTCCCCCGTATCCTCGGGTGGATTTTGGTCAACATTCATGTTGGGATCTGAGGGTTGTCTCACTAATCGGTTATGGTTATCCCTTTCCCACATGCAACAAAAATACTAAAATTGAAACTATAGACAAACAAGAACAAAAAGAAATATATGCGCGAAAAACGTACCTAAGCCTGTGATGGAGATCACGGGACTTACCTCCGTCGTCCAGAAATCACTTCCTTGATTTGACACTTGCCTTCCCCGGCAACGGTGCCAAAATGATTGTTTGAAATACCTAACCTCCACTAAGCCCTAAATACTATCCCTTAAATGATGCAATGTATGAGCGGAAAGAAGGGTTTCTTTCCCTTTGGATAGTGTCAAAAGAAAGGACAATGAGGAAAGGAAAATGGGATGATGTAGATATGGAATGTGTATGCACAAAAGATGCTCCCCAATCGCAAGGAGACTTTCGTGTGTCGTTTGTTATTTGGAAGAGTATTCCAAGGTCGTATCCACAGGGAAGGAAGTTTTAAACCAAGTAAAAGTGATTTAGTGAAAATGGAAATGTAAAATCCTTTGTCTTGAGAGTTGGTTGGTGAAATGTGTGCTAATGAAGATGTAATGGGAAACAATTGTTGGCAATTCCAAGAGGTTACTCCAATGGGTATGCCACCTCAACTCAACCCACTCCTCCGATTGAGCATGAACGAATGTTTGATTCACGGAAAGTCGGGGATGATATTGGTGAGTATCTAAGCATAAACCGTGACTAGGCTTACGGTTTATCAAAGTCTCATCGAATCATCCACCTTCAATCCGGTCAAAACACCCCATTTGACTCTAAAGGGAGGGTAGAGAAAGAGTTGAAATGGTGTGCCCAAAGAGAGATCCCCCTTGGTCTTGCCAACTAGAAGATTTAGCTATTCATACTTGAAATGAGAATGACTAAGTAATGAAAGTGCATTGTAATGAAATGAAGGTCTAGAGTAACTAAATGCAATAACTCACAAGCTAAGTTTGAAAGAGATGAAAACCCATTTTTGAATCTATGAAAAATGAAGAACTTGAGAACATTAATGGCAAAGCATTGAAAAGAGCATTAAACTAAGAATCAACATAAATGAACTAGCATTAATAACATTAAATGAAGTTCTCAAGATCCTTACAAGAGAATACAAGCCAATGCAATGAAAAATAAGTGAAAATCATAACTTTCTCTCTCTAGAATCTACTATTCATCATCTTCTACGCTTGGAGTCTCTCTCTCTATAACTATTGTCCTATATTTCATAATGCCCACCCCCTGGAGAACATCCCCCTTTCAAAAACGTGCAGAGGGGGCAAAAAGGGGTAGCCTGGAGATGTGATCTCCATCCTAGGCTGCAGCAGCATAGTCTTCATAGGTGGCTGCAAAGTTGTCTGCACACCCAGCAAATCCCATCTTCTCTCACTTCATTGAATGCCATAACTCTAAAGTCCAAGGACAGGTGTACAGTGTTGTGGGCGTGTCAGAAGAGTGGGGGAGAAGTGCTGGTGGGACCCTCAAAGCAGGAAGTCTGAGCAGCAGAAGGAGGAGCAGAACGACAGAATCTACCGGTAGGGTCTACCGGTAGGTTCTACCGGTAGGGTTTACTCCAGTAGCTTAACCCTACCGGTAGGGTTTCTGCTGTATTATTTTCCTGCTTCTGATTTCCTGATTTCTTCACTCCAAAGCTCAGCACAAGCCATCATTTCACCTCCAATCATCACAAGCAACTTAGGAAAAACCATAAGAAGCCTCTTCTAACACATTTAATCTGCAAACACGTAATATCAAAGTTAAGACTTCCAATGGCATAACTCCTGTGATTTAATCTTCAAAAGCAACCAAGATGAAATGATTAGCACCTAAAAATATATAAAGTTTTGTGCTAATCAGCCGACACATTTTGTAGACTCAATACCATTGGAAGTGCATATCCAAAATTACCGAGTCTTGCACCTGAGGAAGAATCTAGCCCTTCTTGCTAATCCCGACCCTTGTTTTTCTATACAACTCGTGCGACTCAGTCAAACCTAAGTCCAACTTTTCTGAGCCCACGTATCAACCCACCAAGGATGAAATTTGATCAAATCATGTACACACACACACACTAATGTCACATGCCTATGAATGTGATGCTTCCCATGCATATGCAAATGTAATGTGCAATGGTAATTACCAGATCATGTTCAATATGTCATTAGCACATTATGAACAATTTCAATGTCTATCAATATTTCTCAATTTCATGAATTGCCAATTATATCATAATCATATAATCACAATCCACAACATTACCAAAGGATGTTATATAATTTTCTTCCAAATAACATACTTAATCATTCAAGGCATTTTGTCAAACACCTAGAAGGCACAAATTATGTAAATACATAGCATGCCTCATTCATCACATATCTCAAGAAACTACAAACAATCAATTTCAACAAAACCCAATCATGCAAAATTGGTTCTATATATTCTCACACCATTTTCCATACTCTAGTTACACTAGGAGAATATTAAACAAGAGATTTTATATCTAATCATGCTACCCATTGCATATACAACCCTAGGTTAGAAATAAACCTAGTTAGGAAAGAAACCCTACCTTTTGAAGCGTAATACTGCGTAGTATAAGCTCCAAATTTCCCAAATCAATCTTCAAGACTTGATCCCAACAATCCCGTTATTGAGATTTTAGCGAAATCTGCAATCTTTGGTACATACACGTAGCTCTAGTTGGGTAGAACAACTTTTGTTCTTGGCTTGAAGCAATCCTAAGGATGGATCACCTTAGATCGGAGAAGAAAGCTTAGAGATCTTGAGTTTTCCCTCTCTTCTTTCTCTCTCTCTATCCAAAAAACCCAGCAACACAAGTGGGGGAAAATCTGAATTTTCCCCCTTTTTATACTCTCCAATGTTTGACTCTCATTAAGCCACACATCCAGTCTTCTTCTAATCCAATTTTGTCTTAAATCAATCAAATCTCATCCTGTTTTAAGTTCAATATAATTTATTTGATGTAAATTTAAATTATTTTTCATGTTTCACAAATAAAACCCGATCTCGTTTGTTTTAGTCGCACGACGCTTGATCGCATCATAAAATCTGAAAAATACGACCGTCTCAACATTCAAAGAAAATTGATTGGTTAACCAGATTTTGCGAGACAAATCTAATGGTGAGGTTCATTTCATCATCCGAGTTCTAAAAAAAATTCAGGTTTTCAACCCATGCCGTAACGACTAATTACCATTTTACCCTTCACAATAAAATTTTTAATTTTCCTGATTTTTACATTCTCTCCCCTTAAAAGATCTTTTGTCCCTAAAATTTACATACACATGCATATATAACCACATGCATATGCAACAAGCCATATAATGCTTTATGACTATGAGAAAGTATCTTCATCCTCGAACAAGAACAGATAGCTAGCTTGTGTAGTGTCCTCATGCTCCTATTTGACCTCCTCCACTTGATGGTGCTACCACAACACCTTCACCAGTCTTATGGTTTTGCCACACAAAATATACTTTCAACTATCCATGATGCGCTCCAGTCCCTCCTCGAAGGTCCCATCCACATCAATAACTAGCTTATCCCAATTCACTATATGTGTAGGATCTGGAGTGTAGTTGTAATGCATGGAGACATGGAACACTGCGTGAACACTAGATAGATTTGGCAATAATGCCAATCGATAAACGACTGTGCCAACCCTCTCGAGTACCTCGACGGGCCCGATATATCTCGATGATAGCTTCCCTCTCTTCCCAAACCTGACCACTCCCTTTTAGGCGTCACCTTCCGGAAGACGTGATCTCCTACCTCAAACTCCAGAGGTCTCTATTGCTTGTCGGCGTAGCTCTTCTGCAATCTCTATACCATTAGAAGAAGCTTTAGTATTAAGTCCACCTTCTCTAAGGTTTCCATAATCAAGTTTGGACCACTGAAGGGTCTCTCTCTAACTTTTATCCAACAAACTGGAGAACGAAATGACCTCCCATAAAGTTCCTCATAGGAAGCCATTTGTATTCTGCCAGATAATTGTTGTTCTGAGTGAACTCCACTAAGGTTGAGTGCTCCTCCTAGCTACCCTTTGAGATAAATGTCACATGCTTGAATCATGTCTTCTAAAGTCTAGATGGTCATCTTCGACTGACTGTTTGTTTGGGGATGAAAAGCTATACTCATCATTAACTGTGTCCCCATAGCCCGTTAGAAGCTCTCCCAAAAATGGGCCATAAACTTGGGGTTCTAATCTGATGCTATAAATACAGGTACCCTATGTAACCTGACCATCTCCCGTACATACAACTTGACGAATTCCTCCAGTGTGAAGGTCATCCGCACAATCAAAAAGTTTGCCGACTTCATGAGTCTGTCCATTATCACCCACACCGCGTCATACCCATGAGAAGTCCGTAGCAAGTGGATCACAAAGCCCATAGTGACATGTTCTCACTTTCACGTAGCCATCTCCAAAGGCTGGAGCAACTGATGCATAGTTAAAAGTTACATCTTATTATGCCTTTATGAGATTAATTATGCTTTAATTATGTTTAAATGATAATATTTCAAGATAAAGAAAGTACTAGGGTTTAAATGCAATAGCGTCACTCTTTCAAGAAAGAGGGAACAAGTTGCATGACAAAGTAGACTTTGCTTCCACATTCGAATGCCACTTTCACGTTCGAACGCTACATTGAAATCATTCAAGATCTCCAGGAGGCTGCTAGGGAGATGACACAAGACTAGTTACTATGGATGACAAAGTTGCAATAGCTATCATGTTAGAACACACTTTATAGAAGAAATGCTTTGACGTTCGAATGCCAAGTACCGTTCGAACATAAATCCCTGACATAATGTAGGAAAATTAGTTTTCTACCCAGATTTTCTGGCCTAAGCTTGGACTTTAAGAACCTAGGTCTATCCTTTACCTCCTTCCCTTGTCTATAAATACCATCCCTTGGAACTTGCTGAAAGATATCTTTTTGGAAGTGAAAAAATCCTTCAAAAGTAACTAGTTTTCTTTTAGTTTCATCATTAGTTTTATTAGCTTCCACTGTAAAGCTTCCTTCTTCACTTAGAGGATTGAACCTCTCTCACCTTTCTAACTCTCTTGTAGTATTGAAGGGTGGGTAGCGTTGCACTCATTCTTTGTCGTATATAAGCATATTGTTTTGGTGAACGTTAACTTGTAATTATAAGTTCCTCTACTTGGAGGGACGAGATTCACTTACTTTTCTAGCTTTCTTAAAGCCATGAAAAGTGAGTAATTTCTCATTCACTATTTAGTGAGAGGTGATAGACTTGTTTATTATTGTTTGGAAGTTATATTTGTGCATTTCATTTATGCTTAATGATTTATCTTTTCATTGCTTATTGAATGATTGAATGCATCTAGCAAAGCTAAAAGTACTTTGTACGATCATGAATCTCTTATAGACAAGTTAATTCTTGACATAGGAGAATTACTTGGTTCTTTGCAAGTACTCAAGTTAGCTCTTCATGACAACTTTTCAATCTTAATTGTCATTATGTTTTAACACAGAATGGGATAATTTAATAGTTGCTAGATGGTTTGTAGGATTGCTTGCTTGTCTATAGAATGGTTAAGTCTCGACACTAATGATTCTTGCAAATCTCTAAAAAGACATCGGAGTCATGCTCTTAATTCACACAGTCCATCTTTATCCTCTAATTAACTTACTATTGATTTAGAGGTTAATTGAGTTCTTTACAAAGGACAAATATCACAACCAAATGAATAACTACATGTCCAGATTGTCTAGCTAAAGGGTGACTCTTTCATTTAAGAGAATCATATGTTTTGTTTAGAAAATTCTATAATCATCATAACTTCAAATCTCAAGGGTTCCTGTCACTTTGGTCTCTATCACTTATAGCTTTAAAACACCAAAATTAGTTCCTTGTGAATACGACTCCGGACTTAATCAGATTATAACTATAACTTGACAACCTGCACTTGGGTGTACACATTTCAGATCAAGTCAAGTTTCTAATGCCATTATCGGGGAATCTAACGGCGTTTTAAAGTAAAAAGTGAAAAAATATTTATTTGTTGTATATATTTTTTATTTACTGTTTATAATTCTTATTTTATGTCTGAGGACGATCATCGCTTTCCAAATTTGTCAAAAGAATTTGTTGGGTCTTTAAATAAATCCGAACCTTCTTCACCTTGATCAGTAGTAGAATCCTTGATAATAACATGACCAATAATGAGGAGAATGGAAAATTCCTAATATTCAAACTCTTATGGATTATTTACATCCCACACGAAATAGTGTCCCCTCTTATTTTGTGTTTTCTGCAAATGCGCCCAACTTCAATGTCAAGTCAGGGACAAGCCAATTACTATCTCAATTTCATGGATTCGAATAAGAAAACCCATATTTACATATTAAAGATTTCGAGGAGGTATATGGGACATTCCAAGATAATTTTAAACTAGCCAAGTTGAAGCTTTCTCTTTAAAAGGAAAAGCTAAACAATAACTAAATTCTTTGAAAGCCCCATTTGATACCAAACTGCCAGGCATTACAAAATGAGTTTTTCAGGAAGTTTTCCCTCTACACTATACCAATGCACTAAAAAGGAAAATCATAAACTTTTTGGTTAAAGAGGGAGATACATTGTACCAATGTTGGGAGAGATTCAAGGATCTTCTCCAATCCTGTCCACACCACGCTTTTGAGAGTTGGAGTTTGGTAGGATTTTTCTATGATTCTCTACCCGTTCGACTACGTCAGTTTGTTGAAATGGTGGCTCAAGGGGAGTTCATGGGAAAAATTCCAGGGAGGCATTTGAATTTTTTGATACTGCTTGACTTATTTCCTTGTTGTTTCTAACCTCCTAACATCACCCTTCAATATATGAGTATGGTGTATGTGTGAAAAGGGGAATGTCACTCTCCCTTGGAATGATGTCAAAAGAAAGGGCAAGGGAATGGTGGAATAGGAAATATGTGTGTGTGCGAGCAAAAATGCTTCCCAAGCGCAAAAAGACTTTTGCGTATCGTGTTTTACTTGGAGGTATTCCAAGGTCGTCTCCTCGGGGAAGGATGTGAATCGTGTAGAAGGTGATTTAGGTAAAAACAAAGGGTAAAATCTTCTATTGTTGAAGTTTGTTTTGTGAGTTGTGTTTTGATGAAAATGAAATGGGACATAAGTGTTGGCGAATCCATAGAGTTCACTCCAATGGGAATGCCTAGTCAACTTGAATCCTTCCTCTAATAGAGCATAGATGAAAGATTGATTCGTGGGAAGTTAGGACAAGATGAAGTGAGGATCCAAGCATAAACCATGACAAGTCTACAAAATATCAAAGACTCACAATATCATCCACCCTCAACCCAGTCAAACCGAACCATTGTACCATGAGAGGAGGAAAGAGAAAGAGTTGAAATAACTTACCCAAGAGGAGGTCTCCCTGAGGTTAGCCAATGCAAAATATTAGCTACTCATGCTTAAGATAAAGACAACAATGAAATGGAAAGACATTGTAAAGCAATGAAGATTGTAGCTAAGTTAATGCAAGAAAACATAAACTAAAAGAGAATGCATTGAATACCCATTTTAGAACTAAGAAATTGAAGAACTTGAGTGTATTAATGGAATTAAAGACTTCAAACAAATCTTAGAAGATTCTTACATGAAATTACGAGGCAATTTGTGGAAGAAAATGCAAAAATCTCAACTTCTCTCTCTAACATATTCATCTTCTTCCTAGACTCTCTCTCTATTACAATGTGTATATTCATAATGGTGCGTATGGATAGCCCAAAAACGGCCATGGAGTGATGCTATAGCTGCATGATGTGATTTCCATCCATAGGGGCTGCAAGGCATAGGTTGGTGTAGGTAAGTGCAAGCCTTGTCTCCACACCCAGCATCTTCTCTCTCCTCCCTCCTCATTGATGATAAAAGCTCCAAAAGTCAATTAAAAGGTGCAAGAGGGATGTGCAGGGTGTTGGGAGTGTCAGGGGCAGGTAGGAGAAAGTTTGGTGGGACCCCCAAGATTGCAAAGCTTGAGATTCAGATTCTGGAGCAATTCAATAAATCCTACCATTAGATCACGGAAAACCTACCAGTAGGTTTCACTCCAGTAAGCAAAATCTATCGGTATTCTTCGATAGGTACAGGATAGTGGCCAAAACCTACAGGTAGGGTCTATAGGTAGGTTTTTCCTGGTTTTGCTGATTTCTTGGTTCCTCCACCTCTTGAGCTATCGTTAAGACTCCTCCTCATCTCCATTCATTTTATGCATCATGAGAGGGCTCAACAAGCATCATTTAAGCCCTTTTATCTGCAACCAAACCGAAACTTCGTTAATGGCTCAAACCGTGTCATTCCATTCATTTTAACCTCAAAAGTAAATGTAAAAAAGGAGGTATTAGTAAATTAAATGTGCAATGTTTTGTGCTAATCACACCCCCTAACTTGAACTTTGCTAGTCCCTAGCAAAGTTTACATTCAAACCAAAAGTATACACATGCAATAAGCTATTTACACACCCAAATCATCCAATCATTCAAAATAAGAAATCATAATGTAATTAACAAAATGAATATTGGCAAGATGGAATAAAAATTGTGGTTTTTCATTCATCACTTTCAAACTTGGAGTTCATGATTTTGAATTTCAAAAGAGACAAAATGGCCTAAGACCTAGGGACTATTCTACTAGGCCAATTACTCCACTTCAGGATATGTACGATCCAAACAAAAAGAAAAGATAACGACTACAACACCCTACTCCTCATATCCATTACCATCATCACCTTCTTCATCATCATCACCTTCTTCATCATCATCACCTTCACTTTCTTCATCATAATCAGCTTCACTCTCACCCTCCTCATCCTCACTGTCTGCATTGTCATCATCCCCAACTTTAACCATTGTGGAGGCAGAGGGGACGGGTGTAGAGGGTCCAACAGTTGGAGGTGTGTGTGCTCTCATGATGGGCTCCCCAGGAAATATATGATGGAACAGCCTCACCATCATAACCTCTAAGACATCGAGGCGCTGAGGTATTGAGCGCTCCGTTGTAGACGAGGATGGGGCAAACATAGATGGTCCAGACTCAGGTGGAGCCTCGGAAGATGGCCCAAAACTGGATGACCCCGGGCCTGAAACCCTAGCATGCTTAGACCGAATCATGGCAGACCTCTTGCTACTACTTGCTTTGCCAATGGCCTTAGTAGGTTTTGCATGATGGCCTACCAGTAGGTTTTTCCTTATGGCCTACCACCATCATAGCCTCTTGCTCAAACCAATGGCCCAAACCTACCAGTATGGCCTACAAGTAGGTTTTGCCTTATTTGCTCAAAACCCCTCTACTACCCTAATTTTCCCTTTCCATTTTATTTCTATTCCTTAACATTCTAACTCTCAAATTATGACCTCTACTCCTCTCTAAACATGTACTCCACTTGTAAACCACAATTTGAACCATAATGCCCAACTTATTACTGAAATTGCAATGCGATTTAAAATTTTGTGCATTCCACACACAAGGCATGAATTTCTACTTTAAAATACCAAAATAAACACCCAAAATGCACGACACATATGCAAATATCAGGGGCATTCTTAATTCATTCAAATATAAAAAACTTGAGCAATATTTCCCTATTTTGCAAGCATGGAGCTATTTAAGACATTTCTAAGATGGTCGAATTAAGCACACATGAGCATCACTATAGCCTCAAATACTAGTCTAAAGTATGCACCTACACATTCTTTTTCAAACTCGTGTGTGTGCGAATTGGGCAAGTAATTTGAGCATTTACACAATAGAATTCATATTTGAATGGCTAGCCAAATTCAGCTTTAATACAAAACTCACCAAAGGCCACTCTCAACAATGAAATATACAATTTTTGTCTTGGCATGCACTACATGTGTACATCTAAGATAGAATCTTGTGCGCAAAACAAAATATGCTCACATGTAATCCAAAAATGAAGTTCATGTATGAGAATGAAGCGAATTTGGCATAATCTCATGAAAAGAATGCTAGGGCATTGGGTAGTAAAACTAACTCATCTTTTTCTTTAAAACTATGCATCTCCCATGCTTCTCTAGATCATTTAGGACTTCAAAGGTTATAATGGGGCCTTGGGGCGATATTGAGGCAAAAGAAACGAATGATATAGAATACACAGAGGGTTGTTCCGAGTAAAAGACTTTTTATTTCAAAAACACCTCCCTTTTCATGGGATTTTCATTCCATTCTTACACCTTCACCAAACTCTTTGTTTCTTTTCTTTATTTTCCTTACGTTTTCTTTTTTCTTTTGATCATTCTTTCTTCTTCTCACCCCTTTTCTTCTTTTTCTTGAATTTTTATTCTCCCTTTTTTCTCAACTCTTTGAGTTTCAACAACAATTATCCCTTGCTTGAATTTCCACATCACATTTCCTTCACTTTTGCAATCACTCATATTTAGTTCAGGAGACAACCAAGGTAAGGTAGATATTTATCATTTTCATTGACTTGGTCAAATATAAGGCATAGAAACAAATTTCAATAAAGGCTCAATGTATGACACTAGGGACAATATTTTCTCAAGAACAAGGGGGAACTTATTGTTTGACACTAGGCTCAATGTATGACACTAATTCTATTTTTTTTTTGTAAACCTCAACAGTGTGAGGGAATTTATTGATGTGAAAAATTAAATTACACCTAGACAGGGGGAACTTACCCCTCGATGCATTCTAATTACATAGAATAAATTAAAAAGACAACAAAATGCATGCTTAGTACATGATAGATGAAAATAAAAAATATCCCAAACATGCAGCTCCTAAAATAACGTAGTCAGCTGGAAAGTGAAACTATGGTATGGGCAGCATTAAAGACAGCCGCAAGAATGACTGAGCTGATAAATAGAGCCAAGAGAACCAGTGGTCTGAGCTGTGGGAAAGGACTGAGCTGAGAGCGATCTGCTGGGAGAAGGAGTATACTGATAAGTCTTGAGTTGTGAACACTAATAAGGCAGTCCCCTTATTGATATAGAACCTTGCATTTTTGATAAGTTAGCTGACCTCTCTTTAGATAACAAGGAGTCACTGGCACTGTGAACAAAAAGAAAGATGGCTAAGGCTGTTGTTATGTCCTTGGTACACTGAACAGAGTTAACCAAAAGCCTTAGTTGAGGCAAAACCAAGAGACTTTGTGAGAGAAAATAGTACACCAACGTCAGAGAGAAAATTCTGAGAGAAAAAGCCAAATGAGAAGCAAGTCCACGAGCAGATGAATGATTGTCCAAAATCTCCATAGGAGCAGTGAAGCGAAGAGGGGACCAACAAGAGAAAGATGACCAAAGTAAGGCCAAAAACCCTAAAAAATGCCCAGGAGAGGAGCCAGAGAGAAGTCCGACAGACTAAGAGAGAACAAAGAGTGAAGCCTCTAGTGAAGAGGAAATAGAGATGGAGGGGTTCTTACGAAGCAGACAACCACCAAGAAATACAGATGCAGTCAGAGCAGTAAGATCGAAACCCTAGTGCAGTAGGAGAGCAGACGAACATAAAGAAGATCAGGACCCTCAAGAGAATACGCACAGGTATTTTCCACTTGAAATTCTTTGTGGTTAATAGAAATATCCCTTTTGAATAGAGACGAATATGTAAACTGGACTGTGCGATTGGACTGTGTTTTTTGATTGGACTTAAGTCTAGACTTTATCCATGCGTTTGAGAAATTCTTCTTGTATGTTTTGTATGCTTTCATGAAATATGTTCAAAAAATAGACTAGGATGACGTAGAGAACCTCTTGCAAACTGTCTTAATCCCCTGCTGATCATGTTGCAGTAGAAGCCTGATAGAGGAAGGCATATCACCTTGATTCAAGTATGAACAAGAAGTTTGGTTCTTAACTCCATGGTTAGCCAAGGCATCATCCACATAGTTCTCTTCCATGTATACATGCTAAATTCGATAACCCATAGGTTGCAAAAGAGGGAAAATTTGGTTTGAGAGTGTCCATAAGTGCTATGAAGGTGCTGATTTTCTATTGATCATATCCATTAAGACCTGAGAATTAGTCTCAATATCCCAATCATAAACCTCCAGACCATGATTATAAATTAGAGAGAGACCATCCAGAAGAGCATGCATCTCTGCTTCCATATTTGTGCATCTGTCATAGGACTATGAGCCTACAAGAACAAACTATCCCCAATGATTTCGTATGATCACCCCACCTCCTGAAACACCTGTATTGCCCTTAGAAGCACCATCTATGTTTAGTTTCAATCTACCTTCTGGTGGACATAACCAAGAAATCCATTTCACCTTTATTTTCACCTGGGCAATAGGATTAATATTTAAGGAGAGGAGAACAGATTTCCTTGAGTCCGAGTCCATGTATTTTGGTATGATGATATACACTAGCATATGACAATACTGTAGAATCATTTTGAATAAAACAGAAGAGTGAATTTTGTGATTCTCAAAGAGTCTCCTGCATCTTTCCCTCCATAGTTTCCAAAACACCAGAAGAGAAATACCCCTAGCTAACACATGACTAACAAAAGAGTGCTTGAATATTCTTAGAAGATGTAAAAACCTTGTTATAGGATCTTCATTCTCAATCAAATGAAAACCAAACAACTTAGAAACAAAACCCCAAACTTCTCTAGCATATGGATAGTTAATGAATAAATGAGATAGGGACTCTACTTCCATTTCACACAGTGCACATCTATTGGACAAAGTTACATCCCTTCTTTGAAAAGTAGAGTCCATAGGTAAAATGTCCTTTAACAACTTCCAACCATGCAAAAGGGCACTAGGCGGAGAGACTTGCTTCCATAGAGCTGAGAAAGAAACTTGGATTGACTCAGCAACACGAACTAGACCCCAAGATGAGTTTAAAGAAAAACTTCCAGTAGGAGTAGGTTGCCAAACCAACCTATCCTCTTTAGTAGATAGAAAAATCGAACATGAAACAACTTCTTGCTGTAGATTAACATCAAGGCATTCCAAGACTCCTTGAAATTTCCAGTTACCACCTATAAATAGATCAGAAAACATTGGGAACTGACTAGGTTGTGTGGAGTTCCTTAAAATTAAAGGACCTGATCCAAGCCAATTATCACACCAGAAATCCATTGATTGACCTGTACCCACTAGTTTTTTAGAGTTGTTGATTACAACTCCTAGCCACAGAGTCAATGCCTTAAAGAGTCTAGAGTGAATGTTAGAGAGCTACTTAAGTGGATGATGATTCTTAAAATACTTTGTGGTGAAAAAAGATGGCCAAAGAGATGAGCCTTGTAGAAATTGCCATACCTGCTTCATTTTAAAGGCATTCTGCACATTAGAAAACTTCCTAATCCCAAGTACACCCTCCTCCTTTGGCATAGTGATATCATCCCAGGAACACCAATGTCTCCTGCGCCCATCTCTTGAGCCAGACCGTAAAACTCTAGCCATAATAGAATTGAGGTTAGCAATAATACCTTTAGGTAAGGCTAATTATCAACATATTCAAAAATGACCTAAGATCACTTCTAGGTAAGCATAGGAGAGCATTGTACATTTTAGACAAGCTAATCGACTACATAAATGCACCTAACTGAAACAAGCATAATGAGACTATTGAACAAATTTAAAAATGAAGAATTGTTCCTTGAGTAAATGTAAGTCCCCTCCAATAAGAAATGACACTAAAGCTCTCATGGGTCCTTCCTTATCTCCACTATTTATGTCCGGCCTAAAATATGAATCAAATTCATAAATTGCTAAAATTACACATTCAAGAAGCACAAACGGTTGAGTTAAAAACAGTTACATATGTGATACTTAAGCATAGGATTAACTCCTATAATATACTCATGTGCTCAAGGTTCAAAACAAGGATCACCATATCAAATAACCCAAGCATTCTTAATAAGGGAATACAGATCACCATTCAGATATTTTTCACACAAATTTTCAAATTTTCCACATAAATTGCACTAAAGTAAACAAAATTCTATATGATATGTGAAAGGTGTATTTTCACCCCCAAAAATTTATCTTATCCACAAAAATTCCCATAAACATTGGTGTAACATACAAATGGTGGACCTCACCCCCCAACTTGATTCATACATTGTCCTCAATGCAACAAAAATATATGATATGCAATGAGGGACAATAAAATGATGAGTAGGATTAGAGAACACCTTACAATTGAGCTTTGACAAAAGGACTAATATCTGAAACTAAGAAAAACAATATTATACGACCAAGTGAAGTAAATAACATTAAAATGAAAATGACATAAGTAAATAAAAAGACTGTACACTATAAAGCATAAAAACTAGTTACTCCTCCACGAATTTTGGATACACCGAATCTATTAAGTCCTCCTCCACCACTTGTCCTTCAAAACCCTCGAAAAATGGCTCAAGTCTTTGGCCATTGACCTTGAATGTTTGGCCATTCTCGGAGTTTGTGACATCCACATCTCCATTGGTGTTGGCCACCTTGACAAGATAGGGGCCATCCCAACGGGATCAGAATTTGTCTTAAAAAATCAAGAGACGAGAGTTGTATAAGAACACTTTTTGGGCGGGCTCGAATGTCTTCCGTACAATGGATTTGTCATGAAAGATATTAACCTACTTTTTTGAAATTTTAGAGCTCTCATTCGTGTCTCTTCGAATCTCTTCCAATTCTTCCAATTCTAGCTTTCTATGCTCTCTGGCCATCCTCAAATTGAAATTCAAAGTTTTCATGGCCCAATAGGCCTTGTGTTCTATCTCAACTGGCAAATGGCAAGCTTTTCCATAGACAAGCCAATATGGAGACATGTATAAGACAATTTTGTAGGCAATGCGGTAAGCCCATAGGGCATCAATTAGTCTGTCTGACCAATCTTTCCTATTTGGGTTAATCATTTTCTTTGAGATATTTTTGATCTTCCTATTAGCCAACTAGACTTTGCTAGTGATTTGTGGGTGGTATGCGGTGGATACCTTATGTGTGACATCATATTTGTGCATCAAAGGCTCAAA
>JAHQCQ010000031.1:0-15987 GCA_023539305.1 Ilex asprella | reverse complement strand
ACTTATGCTCCAAGGTGTTCACATGTAATATATATATATATATATATTACATGTAACACATTTTTTCCTATATGATTTAATTCGAACACTTTAATCTTTAATTGGACATTTTTATTCCAACACGAAATATAACGTAGTCATTTGTCTTGTTTTCACATAAAGAGTCTATATTTGAGATCCATTTATTTATTTGAAATTTCTAAATTACAATCATAGTCTATCCTTTGTTTCTTCGTAGTTTTTTCCGATCACTTGCGATTTTGGATTTCACAGAAATCTTAATGATAAAGAATATTCGGAATTGGTGTTACTTCTTTCTACGCTTATTGATGTCTTTTTGTCATGGAATTCCTTTGATAAAGGACTTTGGAGTTGTGATTTTTTTGGGTGTTTTCTTGTGCAAATCTTATTTTGAGTCTTTAATTGATGTTCTCTCAATTCCATTATTTTATCCATATTGGAGGATTTGGAAGGTTGAAGTGCTTAAAAGGTGTAAGTTTGTGCATGGATAATTGCTTATGGTAATATTAAAGCTTAAAAAGAGGAGATCTTCAAATTGTGTTTTACCGCTATGTTGTGTTATGTGTAGAAAGGATTGTGTGAATCACTTATTCTTGCACTTTGCTTTTTTCACTTAGGAACAAATTGTTTGATTTTGTTTTACCTTTATTGGGCAGCCCTGAGATAGATGTTATCTATGCTTTGTTTCGATTTTTAGGGGTTAGAAGGAAATTGCAGAGGAAAACCCATTGACAATGTGCTTTTTTTGCCACAATTTGGGTCTTATGCAGAGAAAGGGGTGCAAGGATCTTTGATGATAAACAGGAGTTTGATTCTTGATGGGACTGAATTCATTTTCTGGCTTCTTTTTGGCATCCGTGACCAAGGATTTTGAGAATTTTATTCCTTTTAGTATAATTGCTTGCTGTGCAGCTTCAAGTGGATAGTAATTTGGTCTTTTTGTCTTTTTTTTTTAGGAGTTGCTTTTTTTGTTACCCTTTTCTGGGTTGGATGACTTGTCCACCTTCAAGTGACTTTGTAACACTTTGTTTCCGTTTTTACTATTAAAATTTGTTTTTATTGGAAAAAAGATAAGTTGCTGTTGGTTTTACTTGTTAAATATTTGACTTAAAAATATTTTAGTTTCTTGAATGATTTGTGGGCATGGGTCGTACCCATAGTTTATAGATCATAGTTTGGATCAAATCATGATGGTTGTTTATGTGGAACTTAATTTGTCTAGACTAGTTTAATCAAATTGTCATCAGTTCTTTAATTTTGGAGTCATAGTTCTAACTGTAATCTCTAGGTAGTTCACTAGCAAAGAGCAACATTTGCAATCATCCAAATCCTTGTTTTGAGGTTTTTGATTTATCATGTTCACTTCTTGAAACAAAGGAAGTCAGATTCATTCTGGTAGCTATGGCGCTATGCAGATTGTTAATATTAATCAGTGTTTGCATTTTAGTGGAATCTAGATTCAAAAGACCATTGTTTTAAGCACCTTATCTGATCTTATGCCTTTTTTATTTGTTCGCTGACCTTTTATTTTGCTCTTTATAACTTGTAATTTGCTATATTTTGTCCTGGTTGGCTTCACTTTTGTTATTTGACGATAGGAAATGATCCCTGTCCAATTTTCTCTTATGAATTTTTGCTGTGAATGGAGATCATCTCAAGCATTTGAAGTTATTTCGTTGTAGTTCTATGACGTGCTTGCCATGATATACTTCACATAAAGGATGGTGTCCTGAGTTACAAATATGTATTTCTAGCATTTGCATGTGGTTGGCATGTTGTACTTTGCTATATAGTCTGTATTTGATGCCCCTGCTTTGTGCTGGTAAACCCTTGGCAAAGAATAAAAAACGTTAATTTTGCAGAAACAGTGCACAAATACCATTTTACTGCAATCTCTGAATTGTAATGTATTGCATGTACACGTAGTTCTTTGATCTTCTGAATAGAAACTTAAGTTTGTTTTCTTTTTTCTTTTTTCCTTTTTGATACGTGACATTTTATCAGAGGAGGAGAGTTAAGGTAAACAATTCAACAGATGACTCTTTTTGTGGTCATCATAGTTTATTTACCTTGATTTTTTTTTTTTTTTGAATTCGCCTGTTGAAATTTCATTGTCCAAACTTCATGACAACTTAATGAGATACTTAGACATTTTGGTAATTATGGTGACAGCATATGCAAGATGAGGATGCAGGGAGGCCGTACCGGAAGTTCCTTTGAGTCTTCTAAAGTTTTCTTCAATAATGGTGGATGGAGTGAAATTAGTATTCTGGAGGAACAAAATGTGTTGTTGTACCTCTTACAAGATTTGGAAACTCCTTACTTGCTCAGTGAAACATAACGTCTTGCCTGCCAGTTTCCGTTGTACTCTGTTGTTTACAGAGATTCATGATGTTATGATTTCCTTTATTTGTCAAACTTTAGTCAACTGGGTTTGATGGAAGATCTTAAGCCTCTGATGTATTTTGCTCTCTCTGTCTCTCTCTCTTTCTCAAAAGAAAGAAATGTTACTTTGAGAAACAAGACACAAGAATCTAATTAGAATTTTTCTAGAGGGCAAGTAATTTGAGAAATAGTTAGAACATGAACTAGGATAAAACATTTAGTATCAAAGAAAGCAGAACATCAGATATCAAAAGTTTAGTATCAGAACATGAACATTGCAAGACCCATAAGACAATAAAAAGGACAAGTCTAACCCTTTTCACATTGTGATCCTTATTTTTGTATTATAAGAATTACGAAGGAACTAGTTGGCCTAAGGTTTGGATATCTCCCTGACACAATAAAAACATATTGACGAATATTATTTATTGACTAGGCTAAATCTTGGACATAAAAATCAACTCAGGCCCAGATTACGACACTTTGGTAAGCGTATTAGAGGACCTGTTGGGAATCTGAAAAAAAAAGAGGCTAATTGATTACACATTGGAGGGATATATCTGGGACAAGGAATCATGTATATTTCTGTACAAATAAATAAGCATTACCTCTTTTTTTGCCTCAAGGCAATCCAGGCTTTAATCATTAACATCGCTAAGCCACAGAGCACAAATTAATTTAACAGAGTCCACAAATTGATAATCAACATATTGACAACAACTGGAATATAAATATAAGAAAAAGCATTCAAAGGCAAAATTAGGAACCTTCTAATAGGCACTTCCTACAGAATCAGAATCTATACAGGCAAACTCCGAGGACAAATCATGTGGCAAACATCCAAATATGGGTATTCACAGGGGAACTTATAAAAGCAATACAAAGTTAACTTTCTTCCACCATCCACTATTGCAGCTGTTCTCTCTCTCTCTTCTTCTTCTTCTTCACCAACATCTCATTCCTTCTTCATTCCTTTAAACAACCTCCCCAAGCATGGTTGCTGCAGACTTCATTGTCGGCATTATAGGTTCATTTCTATCCTTTCTTTTGAATCTGTCTTTCAATTTCTGTGAATGTTTGTTATGGAAGTACACCATTTTGTAATAATTAACTTAACTTCTTATTTGTTGTAGGCAATATAGTCTCTATAATAAGTTTTGCGTCTCCAATGTAAGTATGACCTCCAAGAAAAAATTCATATTGTCCTATGCAATGAATATGGCGACTAATTTCACTTTGCATCCTTAAGAACTTTATTTTACCATGTCTACAAATAAGGTTCTCACATTGTCCTCTCAATCACTTGAATAAGTTTTATGTTCTTCCAAAACCAAATGCCCTTTACATTTAGATGGAAAATGTCTGTGTCATTATATTTTAGAGTAAAGCCAAACAAAATCACATAATTTGAGGAGCAAATTGATACAATTTTCCATCTCATTTTTAATGGACTTCTTTAATTTGAGCAATGTAAAGCCAATTACCGGAGTTTGTGGTGTAATATATGAAATAAGATCATTGAAAGGATAATGTGACACAAAATTAAGGTTGAGAGGTCGAAGTATAAGTCACCAACATTTTTAAAAGGATGCCAATTTTTTTTTGATTTACATAACTAGATATGGTCAGTTTTATCTATCCTCTTAATATTGTCACGTAAATAAATGGGCTTTTGCAGAGGGACGTTTAGGGAAGTGGCGAAGAAGAAATCGGCCGACAATTATGAGGCAGTCCCATATGTAACTACGTTATTGAGCACAAGGCAGTGGACTTTCTATGGAGCTCAGGACCCAGATGATGGTGTGCTTATTATAACAGTAAATAGCGTTGGTATGGCAGCCCAGGCCACGTGTCTCGCGCTCTATCTCATCTACGCTTCCAAGGATAAAAAGGTAATCAATGATCTCTCTCTTCCTTGTCCCTCTCTTTTGAAAAATAAACAATGCAAAGACCCATTCGAAGAATCTTTAACTGTTAATGAAGATAGTTTCAAGCCCCCTTCTCCCTTCTCCCCTTAAAAAAAAATAAAAATGAAGATAGCCTAAATCAAATAATATTTTGAAATAAAAATAATTCCGTTAGAAAAACAAAAACATATACATTTGACAACTGTTTTGCAACAAATCTTAGTAGGTAACTAGTACACTTATATGAGGATATGCGTGTTAATGCGTATAAGCTGTGAGGAAATGAGCAAACTTAATGAGGAAACATAAGAAGGCAAAAATGAAAAAACAAAAACTGCCTAACAAAGTATTTGAAAGAAAGTTACTGAAATTTATACAAAAGTTTTACTGCGAAAATATCTAGTTGGCGATATTATAATTATTTGTTCAAATATATGTCCGACTCCAAGATATCATATGATGCAATTTTTCAGGTTAAATTCTTTGGTTTGGTAGTATTAGACATCGTTTTCCTTGGGACGGTGATGGCTGTAACTCTCGTAGCATTCCAAGGAGGTGTGAGGCGTATTTTTGTTGGAATTCTTTGTGCAACATTCACCATAGCAATGTATGCAGCACCTCTGTCAGCCATGGTAAGCTTTGATGATGCACAAAATCATCCTTGTGCAAGATCAACAGTCAAGTATTCGTACGGTCGCAATTAAAGAGCAATAAGCAAACAATTAATAAAGAATGAAAAATAAAGAGTCGACACAGTGATTTATAGTAGTTCAGTCTCGGACGACCTACGTCAACTTTCTAGAATGGCGACGGTGGCCTGAGGTGTTTTATTGATGAACCGTGGTACTCCGGAGAGTTTACAGTGCTTTTGAGAGAGAGAGAGAGAGAGAGAGGTGTGTGCATGGGATTCAGAGGCGTGCCCTCAACATTGAGAGGGCTTTCATTATATAGCTAGGGTTATGGCGGTGACGTGAGGAAGAAGTCTTCCACCAATTTAGTAGGTATAGTTATGGTAGGAGATCTTCGTACCCCATCTTTCTCTCCCTCGTGCTTGGATGAGGACTCTCAACTGGTATTAGACTCGATCGTCGTCTTGAGCTCAGACTTGCATTGGAGTGGGCTTGGACTCTTATTGGAGTTAAGAAGCCGAAGCAAGAAAGAGGAGGAGACGTCCAAAGGGGCCAGCCCAAGCCAGCGCCCAAGGGGGGTCATGGGCGGCGCCCAAGGGGGGTCATGGGCGGCACCCAAGGGGTCTCGAGCTCTTCTTGATGCCTTCCTATTGATGCATTCTTTATCTATGGGTCGAACCAGTCTCGATTTGGACTTTCTCTTGATTGGTGGACTTTGATTGGACTCTCTCTTGGGCATTCTCGGTTTATGTTGACTGGGCTCTGTCCAGCTAAATTCAGGCTCGTCATTTGTCCCATGCCCCAAGCCTCTAATTCTTGCGAGAGGGAGAGGTTGAGGGCATGTGTAACTTTTTGAGTAGTAGTTATCTTGCTCCCTTGTGGTGTTCCTTTGGTCTTCGGGGACTTGACGAACTTACTGATAAGTGTAATAGTAGGCGAGGCTTCCTAGGAGCCCAAGGCAACAAGGTAGGTGCCCATGTTGCTGAGGCAGGCGCCCATGGCCGGGAGGCATGCGCCCAAGAGCTGGGCGGCGCTCGTGGGTGAGAGGAGCTGCTGGAGTGCCGGAACTACCGGCAAATTTTCGAACGGCCATAACTTTGTTCACAAAAGTCCGTTTGAGGCGATTTTTTTTTTTAATTTCGGGTATTTTTAAGAGTCGTAGATCTCGCAAACTGCCTAAGGCAGTTTGGCCAACAAATTTTTCCAAAATGTGCTCCTATCTCTCTCAAATTGAGTTTTTAGCGCAACCCTAGCAAACTGATCGAAAATAACTTTTATATATATATATATACACCATCGTCTATAAATAGAGGTAACTGTTCCCATCTTCTTCACTGCTCTCTCATTCCTTATTTTCCTGACCAAAGGCTTTCTCTCCCAAGCTTCCCCAAGAAGTTGTTCAGTCAAACTTCCTTAAGAAGCTTTAGCAAGACTTCCTTGAGAAACCAGTCCTTCTCTATTTAAGGGGTCTTCAAGCTACTGTTCATCCCACTTTCTTCCATTTCTCTCTTCTTCTTCTCTTTTTTTTAAGATCAAAGCACATGAGGACTAGGGCCTTGAAGAGTGGAGGAGACGAGGCGAGGGGAGGCAACGCCCAAGGGGCTGCCATAGGCGGCGCCCAAGGGTCCAGCCCCGGCGGCGCCCAAGGGGCCAGTCCAGGTCGTGTCCGTGGTGGCTTTGGGAGTGTGAAGCAGGTGGCGTCCACTTTGACCTAGGCGGTCGGTGCCCAGGCTGCGGGTGAAGTCCTTCACGGTGCGGGCAGTGGAGTCGGAGTGTCTGAGCAAAGTGAGAAAAGGGCAAGGGCCTCCATGGGCAGCGCCCAGGCCCCGGGTGATGCCTCCTTGGGTGGCTCCCATCTGGCCTTCGGACGCTTGGGTCCTTCTCTTCGTGGTGGTTTCAGCGTGGTCCCAACAGCGGGTGAGAGACCCTTCGGAGTTCTTGGCCCAAGACCAGGTATGGGCAAAGAGTCTTCGTCTAATCCTTTTGGCACATCACGGGGGACCATAGATGCATGTAGGCAGCGGGGTGGATCACCAAAAGAGGCAGGAGGCGTCTGCCATGAAGTAGGTGGCACCACAGGCACAGGCGACGCTCCAGGGTCCCTGGATGCCATGCTGACCTCCCTTCGCGAGTCTAGGAAACGGCCGGGTGACACGAGTTCTCAAAGTATGTGTCTCGGTATTTTTTTTTTTGACACAATTACTTTCCTTGGTTATGATCTGAGCTTGCTTTTTGCTGGTATTCATTCATGCGAGAGGGAAACTGTTGGCGACCTCGACAGGGGTCCAGGTGGAGGAGGAGACGACCGTTATAAGGTAGCTTCTATATTTAGCCTATTTGAGCATGATGAGGACATCTCTGAAATAGTTGCCCGGTATCATATTCCGCCTTCTGTGACCTGCCGTCGTCCTGAGGCTGACGAGTCTGCGTGCTGTGACTCCTTGGGTGAAATAGTTGTTTATGAGGGCATGTTGGAGGCGGGCCTTCGGTTCCCTATCTCTGGACCCATATGTCGGGTTCTTGGGCACTTGTCTTTAGTTCCAGGGAGGCTGGCTCCCAATGGCTGGAGGGTGCTTTCTGTATTTTTTGCACCGTGGCGGTTGGTGCATAATGCTGTTGTTCCTCCTCTGTTTGAAGAATTTGTTGTTACATACATGCTTCTCGAGAACCCTACTCCCCACCAGGGGTGATACAGCTTTGCCTCGAGATCGGGTAAGTTTATTACTGGTCTCACTTCCAATCTTCACAAATGGAAGAGGAAATTTTTTTTTGTCGGAGGTGAGTGGGCTTCTGAATTCGACCATGACGTGGTGCCTTTTCAATGGCATACAGTCCCAAATACTAAGCTGGGGGATGATCTTACCTTCAATTCTTGTCTTAATTTTCATGTATGTGTTTTTCATAGTGCAACTGTCTTCTTGCAGCCTCACTGACTCTATCTCAGGATCAAGCTAGATTTCTCGAAATGGTTCGCAACAATCCCATGACGGACGCCTCCGAGATTATGCAGGCAGCCGGTATCTCCTCGGCTCCGTCAAAGCAGAAAAAGAAAGGTACTTGATACCTTAGTAGTCTTCTTAAGAATGTGATGTAACAGACTTTCTTACTTACACTGGCTTTGCAGGTAGCCCCATTGACAGGTCTATAGTGGACAAGTTATTCACATCCAGAGTGACGTCTATTCCCCCTCCTCTTTCCAAGAGGGCGAAGTCCGGTGCCCCCATCTCTTCTCAACCGGGGTCTACTAGTCTCACGGAGGCTGAGCTTGGTGATGCTCCACCCTCTTCTCTGATTGATGTCTTCTCTCCCCCGAGGGATTGTTCTAGCACAGGCGTGGGGGCTGAGGTCCCGGCGCCATCTTCTGCCAGAATTGTGGACCCACCGAGTCACCCCACCTCGGACGTTCCTCCGATGTTTATGCTCTGGAATCTGAGTTTGGCAAGGGGGAGACTCTGTGACTTCGTGAGTGGCACTGAAGCTCAAGAGATTGTCTCTCGGGGCCTAGAAGGCATGGTAAATGCCGCTGTTGAGGGCTTTGCTCTCGTATGCTCTTCTTTCTTGTTTCGTTCTTGGCTTCCTTTGTCATATCTTGGCTTAATTCCTGACTTTGCCTGTATTTTATTTTCGAATGTCTATAGATGGTTGCTGCCTTGCCCGGCTTGTTTAATAATACCCTGAAGATCGGGGAGGCAGTTAGTGGCCGGACGGAGGAGAGGCAGACACGTGAGGTTGTTGAGGAGCAGCTACGACAGGCACGAGAGGATGCCGCGGGGCTAGCACGGCAGGCACGAGAGGATGCCGCTGAGGAGTTGAGGCAGATACAAGCGAAGACTGCTCAACTTGAGGCTGACCTTCGCGCAGCACTTGAGAGAGCTACCAGAGCGGAGGCTCAGAGGGAGGCCGCTGAGAGGGCTAAGGCCAGTGCGTTCATTGACGGCTACGAGGAGCTCAGGAGGAAGGTCTCTATAGCATTCCCCTGCTGTGATCTTTCTGACCTTAAGCCTTCTGAGGCTCCTGAGTCCGATGATGAGGACTATGTGAGTGGGAGCAGTGAGGGTCACTAGGAATGTGTTGTCTTTGTGTCTTTTATTCTGTTGACACACTATATCCATCTTTTTGTTAAGAGTTCATCTGTTTGAATATCATACCACCTTTGTAAAGGTTTTTTGAATCGAATACAACTTTTTTGTGAAAAATATTGAGCAATTTTATTTTATAATTCAAAGTAAATATTTAAAGGAAAAAGACTAACATAGAAAATTGACTAACATAATAACCTAAACAGTGGTCACCAACTCATGATTGACTGCCCCCAACTACTGGTAGTATTTCTTTAGGTGTTCTGTATTCCATGGGTGGCCTAGGACCCTTCCTTCAAAGTTTCAAATTCTGTAGGTACTCGGCCTTACTATCTCTGTGACCGTGTAGGGTCCTTCCTAGTTGGGTCCCAATTTCCCTTTCCGGGAGTCTTTGGTGGACAGGATGACCTTCTTGAGGACCAGGTCCCCAGGTAAGAAGGCATGAGGCTTTACTCTCGAATTGTAGTACTTGGTCATGCGACACTCGTACTCTACATTCCTGAGCATGGCTATCTCTCTCTCCTCCTCCACCAAGTCGAGGTTGTTGTGGAGGCCTTCTTCATTACTGGTAGGATCATGGTTCTGGACCCTAAGGGAGTGTACCCTGATTTCAACAGGTATCACTGCTTTTGTTCCATAGGCTAGAGAGAATGGATCTCGCCCGTAGGACCTTTTGGTGTGGTCTGATATGCTTATAGTACTCATGGGAGTTTGTCTTCCCACTTCCCTTTTGCAGTCTCCAATCTGGCTTTCAAGTTACGGAGTATGGTCCTGACAGTGACCTCCGCTTGCCCGTTCACCTGTGGATGGGCAGGGCTAGAGTGAGGTTGCTTAATCTGGAGGTCCATACAGAAAGTATTGAGGAGTTTGTTATCAAACTACTTGGCGTTGTCACTCATGATGGCATGAGGTACCCCGGAGCGGCAGACTAGACTCCTCTATATGAAATCTTTTATCTTCTGGTCTGTGATTCTGGCTAAGGCTTCAACTTCTGCCCATTTCGTGAAGTAATCGATGGCTATGACTACGAACTTGCATTGGCCTCGACTCACAGGGAGGGGACCTAGAATGTCAATCCCCCACATAGAGAAGGGCCATGGGCTCTAAATTGTGGTGAGTTCCTCGAGCGGCTGTTTGGGCACAGTCGCAAAGCGCTGACACTTATCACATCTCTTGACGAAGTTTCGGGTGTCTCTGATCATGGTGGGCAAATAGTATCCCTGTCTGACTGCTTTATGAGCCAATGCACGTCCTCCTGAGTGATTCCCTTATAGCATAGTCTGCCTCCTCTGTGGTGAGACAGCGGAGTAGCAGGAGAGAATGACTCCTACTGTCCGAATTTGGTATTGACAATTTACGTGCAAGTATACACGATCAACAAGTAATAAAGTGATAAGTAGAGTATCGTTCCCACGGAGAATTATTGCTAATAAATTTCAAGTACTAACTTTGTATCAATCCAATTTTATTTAAACAATTGAAGTTGAACTATGAATTCACTAATTTAAAACTAAAGCTAAACTTAATAATCAAGGTTTGACTTTCTCGAATAAAAGAAATTAAGATTACAACTTCCCCGAATGCTTCATATAAATCTTTCTACTCTCCTTCTAGTAAATTGATCAAAATAAGGTGTTAACTGAGACTTCAAAATTATTTATCAAACCTCTTCCGATAGTTAGATAAGCATATCTCTCCCAATTAAATTGCTATATTCCTATACAAAATAAGTTGGAATAGATTCATTAAGTTCAAACTCTCATAAAAGTTATACACGGCGTATAGGTATATTCCTATCCTATACACAAACCCAGCTATTCAACCCTAAGGAGAATAAACTAGACGTATGTCATCATATTCAGATCTATCCCTAGAATTCATCTCCCAATTTCATCTAGAGAATCAAATTAATTGTTGGCCACACAATCATACATTAAGCACAAAATATGACATACAACTCATGTATGATCAACAAGAACTAGAAACGAGAGTAGAGCAATTTAACTAAACATTAGGTTTAGTTGCAATCTTAATAGAAATTTAGTTCATAATGTAATTGAAAAACATACTTCTCAAATTAAACAACATCTCAGAAAAACAAGAATTAAAAGTAAGAGAAAAGGAATGAAAACTTAGGTGCAATCTTCAATCCTTCTCTAGCCTTCAAGTCCAATCTTGTTGGTGTCGATTCCTTGATTCTTGTCTTCAATATTCTTCTAATTCCTTGGTGTTTTCTAGATGTTTTCAGCCCCCATAAGTCAGAATATATTTATCCCCCACAAACCCTAGCATATATGAGATCTTGGAGTCCAATTTCGGGTCAAAACAAGTCATAATTTCGCGTCCCGGACTAGTACACGCGCAGCTGCGCTGAAACGGCGTTGAAACAGCGCTACATGGACAGGGTGTGGGCGCAGGGGCGCTGATTCTGCGCTGGAACAGCGCTGCTCTCTTTATTTATGCTCCAGATCAATTTTCGTAGAATTATCATAACTCTTCATCCCACCGTCCGATTGAGCTGAAATTTTGACACAATAAAAAAGACATCCAGATCTACAACTTTCATGTTTTGTACTTTTTCAGATTCGAAGTGGATCATGTTCATAAATTGAAAAAACAGAGGCACTATGTCAAAACTTTGGAAAACTAGTGAGCTAATCCTTCCAAATCGACCTTGTTTCCTTTCAAATGATCTTGTTTGCTTCCAAATGATGATTCCTACCAAATAACATCAAAACACACAAAACAAATAAAAATGAATATAAAATAATTGAAAACTTACAATTTCATCAAGCCGAAAGTACAAAATTCGTAGGCATAAAACCCACTCATCAACTCCCATTAGTCAGTAACTTGTCTACCTCTTCCCCCATGGCTTGCCCCCTCTCAGTGCTTACACTCCTCAACTTGTGGTGGATAGGTTTGTATCTGGGGTCAACATTCAGTAGGTGGGAGGCCACCTCGGGGCCAATGCCTTCCAAGTCCTCATGGAACCAGACGAAGACGTCTGTGTTTCTTCTGAGGAAGTCTACCAATGTAGATGCCAGCTCCTGGGAAAGCAAGGAGCCTAGGTAGACTTTCTTCTCTAGAAGGCTGTCATCTAATATTATTAGGCAAAGTTCCTCTGTTGGTTCACCCCTCTCCACGGTACTGTGGTCTTTGGGGTCAAGGACCTCGACTTGGAGTATCTCATTCGGTCTCTCAGCCCTCATAGAGGCCACGTAGCACTCTCTGGCTGAGACCTGGTCTCGTCTAATCTCCCCAATCCAATTGGAAGTAGGGAAACGGAGGAGGAGGTGGTAAGTAGAGGGTACTGCCCTTAAGGCATTGAGGGCAGGACGCCCAAGTATTATATTGTAAGCAGAAGGGCAATCAAGCACAAGAAAATTTACCATGATAGTAGAGCTCCTTGGGGTAGTCCCTGCTGTGACAGGCAGGGTGATGGATCCCAAAAGTTAGACTCTCTCTCCCGAGAAACCAACCAAGGGAGTCTTGACAGGCTGTAATCTCTCTCTACTGAGGTGAAGGCTGTCATAAGCTGTGGCAAATAGGATGTCGGTTGAGCTTCCACTATCAACTAGGATCCTCCTGACTTGGTAGTTAACCACCATCAGGGTCAAAACTAGGGGGTCATCATGAGGGGTTTGGACCCCTACCTGGTCTCTGTCTGAGAAGATAATGATCTCCTCCTCCCCATGACATGGGGTCTTCATTGGGCGAGAGTCATGAGACTCTGCCTGTCTAGCTTTACGGGCGTGCGCCTTCCTGACGGAGTTGGAGTCACCTCCTCCTCCTAGTCCTCCGACGATGGTCTGAATCTCACCGAGGGGTTGCTGGTGTTCTCGTTCTCCGTGCGGAGGGGCAGGTCCTCGACCAGCCACATACTTTCTAAGATGACCCCGTTGGATAAGCTCCTCAATCTGCTTCTTCAGCTGGAAGCAGTCGTCCGTGTCATGTCCATGGTCGCGGTGGAAGCGATAATACTTACTGGGATTTCGACGCTTGGGGTCAGACTTCATCTTTCCGGGCCAGCGGATGGCTGGGTCATCCTGTATCTAGAGTAGGATGTGCTCCATCGAGGCATTGAGTGGAGTGAATGGCTGTCGGTCCCTCGGGGGTAGTGGTCTGAGGCGGTCCTTTACGGGGACCCTCTCGGCTTTCTTTCTCTTGTTCTCGGTCTTTCTTCAGTCTTCTTGACTGTCTTTCCTTTTCTCCCATCGGGAGGAATCACCTCTACGGGCTTTGGTGACGTCCTCGGCGTTCATATATTTTTGGGTCCTAGACACTAACTCGGGCATGCTAGAGGGCGACTTTTTGATGATTGAGAACATAAAGCTGGAGGTGCGAAATCCAGTGATAAAGGCAGCTAAGGCTACCTTGTCATCTGGTTCTTCAACTTAGAGGACCTCCTCATTGAAGCGGGCAAGGTAGCTACGAAGGCTTTCGTCCCTATCCTGCTTGATGGCGAGCAGGTGGGTCACTGGTTTTTGATGGCGGCGTCCCCCTATGAAGTGGGAGACGAAGGACTTACTTAGCTCTGCGAAGGATTGGATGGAAGAGGGCCTGAGCTTGGAGAACCACTGGCGGTCGGACCCCTTCAAGGTGGTAGGGAACGCCCTGCACATGATCTCCTCTGGCACATTGTGGAGCTGCATGAGGGACTTGTAGGCATCCAGATGATCAAGAGGGTCTCAATTGCCTAACTCGGGCATGCTAGAGGGCGGCTTTTTGATGATTGAGAACATAAAGCTGGAGGTGCGAAGTCCAGCGATAAAGGCAGCTAAGGCTACCTTGTCATCTGGTTCTTCAACTTGGAGGACCTCCTCATTGAAGTGGGCAAGGTAGCTACGAAGGCTTTCGTCCCTATCCTGCTTGATGGCGAGCAGGTGGGTCACTGGTTTTTGATGGCGGCGTCCCTCTATGAAGTGGGAGAAGAATGACTTACTTAGCTCTGCGAAGGATTGGATGGAAGAGGGCCTGAGCTTGGAGAACCACTGGCAGGCGGACCCCTTCAAGGTGGTAGGGAACGCCCTGCACATGATCTTCTCTGGCACATTGTGGAGTTGCATGAGGGACTTGTAGGTATCCAGATGGTCAAGGGTGTCTCAATTGCCATCGAAGGTTTCGATGTTGGGCATCTTGAACTTCGAAGGCAGTGGATAGTTGACAATATCAGTGATAAAGGGCGTGTCAGTGCGTTTTACCAGGTGGTCTACGGTCGCAGGTGCCTGTGCCTTGATGGCATTAAGGGCATCGCCAAGATGGTTTTGCACTTCCTTTATCTTCTCGTCCCACTGGTTGGGGACATCCTCGGTCGGGTGATGGTACTGACTTTCATGGTCTCCATATTGACTTTCTCTTTCGTCCTCCTGTGCATGCACATGAGAAGGGGGGATGCGCGAGCTCCCTGCGCGTTGAAGAGGGACTAGTAGGCGAGGGGTGCCCTATGGTCGCAGGGCGTTCTGGCGAAGAGCCCCATGGTGAGGGGTTGCTTGACGCTCGTGAGGTGCAGGTTGCTGTTCCTCCCCTGTCGGATGGATAAGGATTACTCCTTCTGGATGAGGGGTAGTACCTCCTTGGGTGAGCATCAGTTGGATGATCTACTGGTTTTGTTTCACCAGCAATTGCATCATTTGGAGGAGTTGTTATTGCTGACCAGTAGGAGTCGCAGTAGTGGATAGTTCAGATGGTGCGAAGGGGGCCAGAACCGCCTCCCGGTGGACTGTGTTGTGGTCTCCCGGCTATTGGCTCATCGATCGGGTGGTAATTGCCATGGATTGCGAAGGGGACTGAAAGGTAGTAGAAACTATATCGTTCCCACAGACGACGCCAAACTGATGATACACAAAATTGTCCTTGTACAAGATCAACAATCAAGTATTCGTACAGTCGCAATTAAAGAGCAATAAGCAAGCAATTAATACAGAATGAAAAAATAAAGAGTCGACACAGTGATTTATAGTGGTTCGGTCTCGGACGACCTACGTCCACTTTCTAGAACGTCGACGGTGGCCTGAGGTGTTTTTATTGATGAACTGTGGTACTTCGAAGAGTTTACAGTGCTTTTGAGAGAGAGAGAGAGAGAGAGGTGTGTGTATGGGATTCAGAGGCCTCCCCTCAACATTGAGAGGGCTTTCATTATATAGCTAGGATTATGGTGGTGAGGCGGTGACGTGAGAAAAAAGTCTTCCACCAATTTAGTAGGTATAGTTATGGTAAGAGATCTTTGTACCCTGTCTTTCTTTCCCTCGTGCTCTTATTCAATCGGATGAGGACTCTCAGCTGGCATTAGACTCGATCGTCGTCTTGAGCTTGGACTTGCATTGGAGTGGGCTTGGACTCATATTAGAGTTAAGAGGCCGAAGCAAGAAAGAGGAGGAGACGCCCAAAGGGGCCAGGCCAAGCCAGCGCCCAAGGGAGCCAGCCTAGGCGGCGCCCAAGGGCGGTCATGGGCGGCGCCCAAGGGGTCTTGGGCTCTTCTTGATGCTTTTCTCTTGATGCCTTCCTTATCTATGGGTCGAACCAGTCTCGATTTGGACTTTCTCTTGATTGGTGGACTTTGATTGGACTCTCTCTTGGGCTTTTTCGGTTTATATTGACTAGGCTCAGCCCAGCTAAATTCAGGCTCGTCAAGCTTATTGGTTCGATGGAAACTAGTGGGTGATTGCTATATAATCCATTGAGCATCATAGTTCATGATTTTGAGAGCGAAAGAAAACAGAGTTGCATTACAATATTGGCAATTCACAATCTTACAAAAATCTACATTATAATATTTTTTGTTCTCTTATTTTGTATAGAAAGCTGTGATAAAGACAAAAAGTGTGGAGTACATGCCATATTTCCTCTCCTTGTATCTTTTCGTCAATGCAGGGGTTTGGTTTACTTTCGCCATTCTCCTCAAAGACTATTATGTCCTTGTAAGTTTTCAAAAATTTTCAGTACTCTGCTATGATAAAATTGAAC
>JAHQCQ010000030.1:0-15997 GCA_023539305.1 Ilex asprella | reverse complement strand
TGGGAAGAGGCGGCGCCTAGAAGACTAAAGAAGAAAGAAAGAAAAGAAAAAAAAGTGGGAAATGGGGGGGCTTATGCCCAGAAAACCCAAGGGGAAGAAAAAAGAAAAAAAAAAGGGAAAAGTAGGCAACGGCCAAGGAGGCTAAGCCCAATCAAGAAAAAAAAAGTCAATAATGGTGGCTTTGGCCCAGAGTGCTTTGAAAAAAAATAAAATTTTGATATCAAAAAATTCAGCGAGTCCTCGAGAATGAAAAAACACCGTGAGAAGTAGGAAAAATTCTGACTCACCTAGATGAAGACGAAGCACATGCCCCGCAGTCCCTTCCTCTTGCCAAAAAGTCAGAGACTTGGGGCAATGGGGGCCAATGATGAGCCCGAATAAACTAGGTCAGGCCCGATAAAAATGAGATGAGAGAGCCTAGAAAGAAGCCCAAGTCAACAAGTCAAGGAGAGTCCAAGTTATGGAGGAAATCAAGGTCAAGGAGGAGTCCAAGGGGGACACCCCAAGGGGCGCCGCCCAAAGGAGGACATCCCAAGGTGGCCACCCCAAGGGGACCCCTCATCTCTTTTTCCATGATTCCTCTCCTTCACTTTACCACTCCAACTTAAGTCCAAGCCACACCCACTCAAGACAAGTTCGAGCTCAAGACGAGGCTCAAGCCCAATCTAGGTGGGAGTCCTCCTCCGACTGAATGGGAGCACGAGGGAGAGAATAACGGGATACATAGATCTATTCCTACCTTAATTGTGCTTACCAAAGAGGTCTACTCCTAACAAAATTGTACTTACCAAAATAGTGGAAGACTTCTTCCTCACGTCATCGCCTTGGTGAGCCTATATAATGTAAGTCTCTCTCCACATGGAGGGAGAAGAGGATCACCTCCTTGAAACCTCTATACTTTGAGATCACACACATCTCTCTACACACATCTCTCCTTCTCCCTCAAAGCACTGTAACTCTCCGGTGTAAACCCTCTGGCGACCATCATTTCATTAATAAAAGACATAGGCCACCGCTGCCATTTTAGAAAGTAGACGTAGGTCATCCGGACCGAACCACTATAAATTTGTGTTTGTTCCATATTTGCTACTTTACCATTGATCTGCAATTGATTGCTTGTTAATTGCTCATTAATCACACCCTTACGTTTTCTTTACTGTTGATCTTGCACAAAGACATATTTGTGCATCTTCAAATATCAACATTAAAAAAAAATAGCAACATTAAAAAAAATAATAACATTTAAACACAAAAAATAATAATATTTTAAAACAAAAAAATAATAACATTAGAGTATTAATATTTGAGAAAAATAACAGTAGTAGCAAGCTCATAAAAAATGGTAACATGAACAATAACATGCTTGACAAAAAAAGTAACATGGTAAAAAAAAACAGTAACGTCTAACATTCAAAAAAAAAAAAAAAATAGTAACACTCAAAATCAGAAACAATAATATTTTAAAAAATAATAACATTCAATAACAAACAAAAAATATTTAAACAAAAATAAAAAATAGTAACATTCAAAAACATAAATAATAACATTCAAAAACATAAATAATAACATTTAAACCAAAAATAAATAATCTACTTCGACAAGTCCATATGAGTCCATTTGGAACTAGTAATAGAGAGAGAGAGAGAGAGAGAGAAGAGAGTTTTTGTTGTTCTTTGAATTTGAATTTCAAATTCATATAAAAAAAATTTAGTGGTATATCTTCATTGATAATAAATTAAGAGATAACAATTCTTAAGTTAGGAAATTAATTTAAAGTTGCTTTTAAGGAAGAATATTTTAGAATTTTGAAAAAATGGTGGACTTAAATACTTATTAGTAAAATTAAAAACGGACTTATATCCAAATAAATTTCTTTGACGGATTAAATTTATTATAAATTTCTTAAGAAACACTCAGCCCCAATTTCAACTATAAAAATTTTCAAACAACCGGCTTGGCTGTTCACTTTTTGATTATTTGGACAAGTTAAAATACCCAAACGAGCTCATAGAATACGGACCTTGAAATGGGCCTAGAGAGTACAAACTCCAGCAAACATCCCTTCGTTACCAACAACAAATAATGTAATAATTGGGGGCCAATCTCTTTTAGGGAAGTCATAATAACTTATATTCATCCTTAAAACATGTTGGGTGAGGCTATTTCCACCCAAAAAATATCCATTTTAACTCTATTTAACTAAATCCTCTCCATACTATATACACCCTTTTACTAAGTAAAAAAAAAAACACAAGAAAAAAAATCCAAGAAATAATGAAATCAAGAAAACAAAGGAAGAAATTTGTCGTTGGAAAAATAATAAACGCAACAAGCTTTCTAATTCACAAAGGCTATATCACAAAAGCTAATTCACAAGCAAGTTTTCTATTGAAATAACCTTTATTGCCACTTTTTAAACAATCTTAATGTGCGCGCGCGCACACACTCACACACATATGTACACACATACATATAAACCCTAAATAAAGAATTATTAAATTTGATAGAGATACCAAAACACAATAAAAATAATGAAAATCCATGCAACACATGAAACCAAACGTAGAAATAAATCTAGAAGTAATAGTAACTTGTATTTCATTAGATAAATTCATATTGAAAAAGTGTTTTTGTGAATATATGAGATATGATAATGAATGAAACCCTCATTTTGAGAAGATATAAGGTGAATTTACTTATTAAAGGGGTGTATATAATATGAGATGAACTTAATTTTAAATGGGGGTAGGTGTAAAAGTGGTGAACTTAGTATCAGTGTCAGCCCAACCTTTAGGCTACCTAGGCCATTGCTTAGGGCCCCCAAATTGGAAGAAAAATTTGGGTCCCCAAAATAAAATAAATAATGATTGTTTTAGAATATAATTTAAATATTTAATATATTTGAATTATTGAATTAATAGTGAGTGATAAGTTTAAACAAAATTCACTATTTATCTAATGCACTTAGTCCTTAAATTAAGTGCAACTAGCATTATTGTAAAATTTTTAGAACCTCTTTCAAAAAAAAATTAGGGCCCGAAAGTTCAGCTTATTTTTTTTCTCACCCGATATTTATATTATATGTATTATTACTTTGTAGTCTTATTATTAAAATCAATTGTCTACCGTATAATAGGTATGAATAATAATTTTATATTTGTATAAGTTAAATTTGAGGACATTTTTTAATAACTTTATTTACTATGCAGAAGATGACTGTAAAATAGAGTGAGCAGAAGTAACACACTAGCTATCTTAAATTAATTAACCATAGTTGTCTTACTAAAATATTTTATTAAAAAATTGCTCTTTTTCTCTATGATATCTAACAATATCTCATTTATTTTAAGACTACTCAACTTGTACAAATTCCTATTGTTATAAACATTTATAAAAAAATTAATTTACTAGTCAACCTAATTTTCAATTATGTTTGTCTTTTATCTTATTGTATTTGATCTTCGTATTTGACTTCGATTAACACAATTTTTATTTGTAAAAATTGAATTAAAGTTTTAAATTAGTATGTTGTATCTCAAAAGACAAAATAAATAATTTGTAAATAAACATATTTTAATAAGTATTTAATATTACTATTATTACTGAATAAATATTTATATGGTCTCGTATAATATTTTCGCCTAGAGCCTCAAATTAAATTGGGCCGCCCCTGAGTATATTAATAATAATAAAAAAGAAAATTTGGATGCCGGTCCTCATATATAGACTTATTTGGAGATAAGTCTATCAAGAAAACTTATTTGGTTTTAAGTTCGTTTTTTGTAAATTTTACTATTGTAACCCTTCCCTATAGAAATGTTACAAACGACGTTTATGAACACAATAACTAGTCGTATATATCTCCTTCATGATCGTCTTCAAATTTGCCTACAATCTTCCATGCCACAATATTACCTTATCCGAAAAAAAAGAAACTGTCATTTACCAAAAATTGTTCATATTTAAATTTAAAACTCTAATATTACATTTCATAAAATACAATTTCAATTTACTATTCTAGTTTACTTTGGACTCCATCGACAAAATATTAATATTTAAAAAATAACAATAGTAACATACTCAATAAAGACAGTAACATGGTCACTAAAAAAATAGTAACATGCTCACAAAAAAAAGTAACATAGTAGAAAAGTAATAACAATTAGAGATTTAATTATATCAAAGTGGACATTAACCTTGTAACCAAGATTCAAGAGAACTCATACATCAGTATTAAATTAAAGTATCATAGATTTTGATTTTGTTAATTTTTTTTGTTGCGCAAGACAATCAAGTATTCTTTGGCTGTGTAATTGTGGAAAAAGTTCATATTACTGTACGTGAACCGAAAAATAGAGTTCAAAATTTCGATGTCTCGATGTTCACAATTAGTATTGGGTGTTGTAATTCAACTGTCGATTGTATGTTACTACTTGTCATTTTATAATTTTTCAATTTGTACATCGTATTTTCACTAAAATCATTAAAAGTTGATGTTATTGTAAAAAAATTATTGTCGTGTATTTTGTAAAATTAGATGTGTTACTGAGCATAAAGTTTTGATGTTACTGTGAATATTAAAGTGTATGTGATATAATATACGTCTCAAGGTTTGTAATTGTATATCAAAATTCACTATAGTAACATCAGTGTCAGTATAGTAACACGACTATATTGGTAACATGACCCTAATTGTAACTTCAATCATATAGTAACTTGAATATTACTATATATTAACATTCGTGTTACTGAACTCTGTTGGCACTGTTCAGCCTCCCTATATGAAGCATTATTGTTGTTAAGAAAATTTTGTGATCTGATTTTGACTTAATGGACCAACAATTTATTCGTACATTAAGCTTTCCATATATAACTATCAGAATATATAAATTTCATATAGAATTTTTGTTAATTATCATAATATTTAATAACGATTTTCATATATAACTCAACCAAGGGTTTTCATGTATACCTCAATGATCTAACCTGTGTGACTTTTCATAACTGGACAAAACTAACACCGTTAGGGGTAATTTTGAGATTTTAAAAAAAGTGGACTTAAATATCTACATATAAATTTAAATATGGACTTACCCCCCAAAGAAGTTTTCTTTCAAGACTCAAGTCATTATAAGTCTACCTAGGGAGACTCACCCTCAATTTTCACAAAAATAAATGACGTGTGAGAATGGGTATTTCTAGGGTCGGAATATTCCCACATGTTTGATCTTAAGTCATATTATTTACTGGAAATAGTTAAATTCAAACTTTTTTTTAATATAAAAATATCTTTATTTTTATGTTCAAAGTAAATTTTAACACGGGTGAAGTTTCGAACAGAAAAATCAGTTATCCTATGATTCATGCTCAATGGAGATTTTCAAGAAAGATTTTTTCATAAAATTTAAAATTCAAATTGAGGAGTAATTATTATCAAGATTTCCACATAAAATTTTGTGATAAGTTCGACTTGGATTATCCAGAAGAAAAGGAGAAGTGGGTGACTGAAATTATAGAACCTCTGTTAGGTCTCGAATTTGTCTTGGCTCTTAGAGCAACTCCAAGGGAGGTGGCATATGGGGTGGCATACTCCATATGCCACCCCAAATTAAAAAATGTTCACTCCAAAGGGGGTGGCTATATTGAATGTGAAGAAATTTTGAATGTGATTTAGTTTTCATTGTGTTACTATATCATGCTACTAAAATGAAAGATATGGATGATAGTATATAATGTTACTGTTTAATGTTCCTATCTTTGATTTGAAGTGTTACTATTTTTTGTCACTATTATATTCAGAGCTTTTGACCAAAGCCATCTCCTATCCAAACTTTATTCCCAAACCTAGTCAGTTTTAAACTTATTTTTCAAATCAAGTCTCTTTTTAGAAAAAGTTATTTCAAATGATGCGTTCATGGTTTAAAGCGTCATTTCAAATGACGTTTTCAAACTGTATAAAATTGCTGTTTAAATCGTCATTCTAAATGATGTCTTTAAAGTTGTCAATGTTAATGACGTTTAAAAAAAGTACATTAAAAAGGCCATTAAATAGCCATTAAAAGTTCTTACACTTTTAACGTCATTTAGAATGACGTTTTAAAAAATTATTTATAGACATTAAATATGCCTTGGTGATATTTATTTTAATTTAGTTTTTTGTTTTAACTAAATACCATGTTTCGCACAGAAATTTACAAACTATGAAGCTACTAAAAAATCAAGTTATGAATTAAAAAAAAATTAATTCATTGCAATACATTACCCAAAATGCTTAAACTACCTTTTTTGTGTACATGAATTTTGTGTATAATTTTGAGAAATTTGTATATGTTAAAAAATTGTCTATTCCAATTTTATGTCATAAGTTCATCAAACAATTTCATTTGACTTGCAAAAGTATGTACAAAACATGCAAATATGAAAAATGATATTTATATAGTAAACAAAATAACGTTATTACAGGAGACTGTAAAAAATACAGTGTGTCAATATTATGGTTGTTGTTGAAAACAGTATAGAGGACTACCGAGTGCACATAAAATTGATGGAATAAAAGTGTCGGACGCATCATCACTTAAATTGGAATAATTAGAAAGTTCAGGATAAAAAACAAATAATAGATCCTCTAAAATTTGAATCTCAGCATAGTTAGGATCAAAATGCTCAATTTTTGCATACTCGATTGCATGCAAACGATCAAGTCAATACTGCATCTGATCATTTTCATGTAGAAGCCTTGTTATGATCTCATCATGGTTGCTAGAGTTTTGTGAATTAAATATATCAACTGAACGTACTTTTGGTATCATTAGTCTATGCCAACGACAATATACTTCAAGCTCACTATGTTTGTCTTATAACTATCGCCATCTTACTGTGAGTTTGATATGAACACTTGGAGGCAAATAGTCGATCTTAGGCTCAACAATTACGTGCCTAACTTGACTGAATGGGTGATAGGGGTTGATTGGCTCATTGCGTAACTCACACTTTCGTCCATACCAAGTTACACCAGTGAAATTTGTGTAGGATTCAATTGAACGAACTATGTACGACGATTCTGCTTGACTAGTCGACCGTTGACATTCGTTGGCTGAAGATGAACTATGTTGTTCATTGTGTGATGAAGAATCTTAGGTGGTTTGATTGGATTTTCTTATTTGATATGCGCCTAGATATTTTTTTGGGTTATGATGTATACAATTAAGAAGAGTGATTTATATAGATGCAGAATGCAATTATATATAAATTTGACAAGATACTTATTGTGTACGACTAACATGACTTGACACTGATAAAGTAATGATATGACTTCACAGTGATAAAACAATGTCATAATAATTCAATGACAAAGGGCTGCCATGCCTTGACATTACACTGATTGCACTAATAAAACTATCTCACAAATGTACAATGATATAAGAGATGACATTGAAAAAAATAATTGCACACTTACTACATTTGTTAATCTTCATAAGACATAAAACCATTTGACAGGTATTGTGCATTAGATAATACATTGTTTTGCTCAACTGGTATCAACTATCTCCCATATGTAGTCACCATCATGTCTTTTGCTAGTTGTGACTTGTAATAGAGACACCAACGCACTAGCATTCTATTATTCTCTGTTTGAACACGTTTTACTACTAATTCATAGTCCTCTCTATTCCGGCGTTGCATTGTTAGTAATCATTTATGAGGCACTGGTATGACAAGTTCTCTTAGTTGTGTGAATAATTCCTTTGATTCATTAGCATGAAAAATCCACTCTCGTCGTATTCTTGCATAATACTCTTTTGGATAAGAAAATCTCTCAATTTTGTAATCATTGTTTTGCTCTTGTAACAACTAAACCTGCTCACGTCTTCTATTGTAAAATCTTGTAGAAAAATTTGATGTAGACATAATTTTTAGTGTTAGTCATGTCAACCACAAATAAGGTGTTTAAATAGTAGTGTCTAAACCCTAGTGTGCTGAACAAGTCACATCAATCAATAGAAATACAGTGTAGTCATGTGAGACCATTTAGGGTTTAGTCATGTGTCAGACTCGTGTAAGATCATTTCACTCTTCGACTTTATCAACTGTGTGCTGTCACTTTAGCACATGACATTAAGTAGTCACAAATAGTCACTTTTTATTCTCCAGTCTTATGAAAAGCCAATTAGTTATCACTTCAGCACATGGTTTTTATTGAAATGCTCAGCAGTTCACCCTCACACCTTGTTGGCAGCTATGTGTATTCATTACAACACATGGTTCATCAGCAATTGCAGGGTTTTGTCATTTCATCCATTGATTTAGTCTCGAATTATCAATTTATAGGTAACAGGAAAACAATCAATGTACTGTTAAGTTATGAGTAATAGGAAAACAATCAGTGTTTTATCAAGTTATGGTAGTCCTTTCCCAGTGAATTGATATGTACATCGAAACCTTGATCTTTTAGGACTATATATTCATCGTGTGTATGCAACTCATTGAAGAAAACTCATTTCCAATCTTGAATTATAGTGTGAGAATGTTATATGAAAATATGGGTTATTATTGGGCCTTAGAGGATAAGTTCTTCTATACACTGAATCTTCGTATACGTTATTCAGGTATGGCCATAAGCACAATGAGGGCCGAATTGCAATATCGTTTGACAGAGTGAGAAAATCTTAGTAGAGATATGCGAACTTGCAATATATGAAGGTCTCGACAAATTGTCATCCATATGTTTGTTAAGACATTTCAACAACTGGAGTGAGCATTGTATCATTTTCGAGCTGAGAACAATCGCATGACAATCTATTTAAATCGTTACAACCTCCGCAGCATCGCACGAGATTGTGCTGAAGAAGGGTTAATGGAAGAAACATGTATAAGTTTTCTCTTAAGTGGAGATGTTGGATGTATTTCTAATGTCGAGATGTCTGACAAAGATGTTGACCCATGAAACATGTTGTCTGGAGAAGTATTATGTTAGTGTTGTGTGGAGAAATGTTATGCCAGTGTTGTGTGGATAAATGTTATGTCAATATTGTGTGAACAAGTGTTATGTTGAGATTTAAATATGAAGTGTAATGTAAGTGTTATGTTGAAGTTTAATTATTGGGGGATTTAGCCTTCTAAGCTCATAAAATGGAAATGTTGAAGGCTATTGTTGTCTGGAAGATTTTTTACCAAGTGTTCATCCTTTTTATATCTGGAGTGGATGCTTATAGAGTTTGGAAGTGTCATTTTGTTCTACACGGTTTTTCAATTTTTGTTAGATATGAAGGGTTAACTTCCTTATTTTGATTTGACAGAGATGTATGGGCCTTTCTCTTGACTTGCAAGGTTCAATACTGCAGTCTCTATGATCGAGGGTAATACTGCATTTATTAAGCTGTGGGTTGTGCTTTCAATTTATTTAAATTTTATTTTCATCTAAAGAAGCTATGTTCAATGTTACATGGACTTGGATACATTTGTCGGGTGCAGGTGTATGTCTTGCCATTGGTTTTGTTTAGTCCCCAAATCCTGTGACACTGTGACAGCTAATTTGTATTTTTTAACATTCCAATAATAATTTCCTTGGGTGAAATGGTGTTCTATGGTATGCACCATGCTTACTCATTTTAAAGTAATCATACATTTATGTAGTGAAAATATCGAAGAGTTTTCTGTACAATTATTTAGTGAAATTAGATTTTTGGATATGCTTGTTGGTGCATGACCAATGGGACATGTCTTACATCTAGGGCCGGCTCTTAGGCTTGACAATTGAAGCGGTCGCCTAGAGCCCCATACTTTTGAGGGCCTCAATTTTTTTAGATTTATATTTACTTAACTTGAAATTATTTTTAAAAATTTTAGATTCAAGTTTAATCAAGTCTAGATTTGTTTTCAAGGTCCCAAATAAAACTTTTAGATCTATGTTCAATGAAGTCAAATTTTACTTTTACAAGTTTTATACTAATATGAGATTCGTTATATTAATCATAACAATATTCATATCTTGGAACCTACTATGTATAATAAAACTATGTAATTGTTTCATTCATTTATTGTTTATAACTATTTTGATCAACTTGAAAAGTATGTCTTTTGTTTTTCCTTTTTAGAATTTGATGGTGTTTTGATAAGTTAATTTTTTTAAAAAATTTAAATTGAGTTTGTTAATAGTTTTTTTTTCTGTTGCCACGAAAGCATAAACATCACTAGAGTGTCTAATATTGAACTTCAAATCTACTCTCTTACTAATTTGTTGACTATTAGTTATTGAATGAATAAATCTAAATGATATGCTAAAGAATTTGAATTCATAAATTTAAATAGTAAGTTGGCAGCTCCAATAAAAAGAAATTTATTTTTAAATAAATGTATTTAATATTTTAATAAAAATAAAAAATATTATATATTATCATAATAATCATAATTAATGGGGCCTCATCCAAGAATTTCTCCTAGGACCTCCATTTGGCTCAGGCCGCCCCTGATTACATCATGTCAAATGTCTTTACCCTGGTGTTGAGTGCCCGACATGTGTACTTGAAGCATTTAATGGAGCCCATCTAAGATTGAACATATTTTGGAGCTGGAATTCTTTGGTTTGATGCATGATGCAAATATTTAAACATCCTTTCCAAGGTCAGTGCTGGTTGATTCCCATGAAGCATTCTTTTTTTTTTCCTGTTGACAGTTACACATCAATTGGGAGCGTACATGACACGGTTCCAAATGCATTATTGTGCATCAACAATTCCACTAATAGCAAAACACAATTTAGACCTGCATATCTGCTTCCAGATGGAAGATTAGAAAGAGCAGGAAGAGTGAAGAAGTTCTCTCCGGCAAGTGGGCTATTTCCTGACATTAACAATGACTTGAAAAGTATGGATCCCCATCAAAACAGCATATTCACAGCTTCAGTCATTGCTGTGGGTGATGAGATTCTGTAAGTTTCTCGTAATTGTGGTGTTCAATCGGGAAAGATGTCTGTGCTTGTTTTTGTTTTGAGAATCATTTATCCTACAGTCCTTAATGCATTATTATGGTGCTCTTTCCTCCTGTGGTTGTAGAAAATGAGGTTTTGTGTGCTCATAGTTATTAGTTTTGGTTAATTGAAACGTTCCTTTGCTGGATTACATTTTTGAAGTCACTTGTTTGATACCTAGAACAGAATAAGGAGATGCTATTTTTTTGGAGCTTTGTTAGACTACGTAGTTTGCTATTTTCTTTCAATTTCTTTGTGGTTCTGAGCATTCCATCATAATTTCTTGCTTTTGAGTTTTATTTGTTGATTTTTATGATATAATGCTATTTGACTTGATAGCAATAATTCATCAGTCTAATATTCCACACTTCGACTTCTTACCTTTCTAATCCTGTAGTTTCCGCCTTCACACAAATAAATATGCACATTAATGCTAGTATTTATGATTACGAAACATGTGATTCCTGATGTTTCCTATTACTTGCATATCTGATTTTTGCATATTGGTTCCATAGCTCAGGTTTGGCACTGTTGAGGACCAGTTGGGACTGGCCTTGTGTAGAAAGCTCCATTCTATCGTCCGAAATGATGTAAGATTTTATTACATTACTTTCCAGCATTAGTGACTATCTTTGTTAGAGAAAATTCTTTTGTCAAAAAAAAAGAAAAAAACTAGTGGGATGATAATTTCTTTGGAAGATTTCCATTTTGTACAAACGAGCAAGGTGATTAATGTGAGAATCTATTAAATAATAAAGCTTGTACAATTCATAGTTTTTTCCATCAAAGTTGCTCTAGGCCAATTTTTTCCCTATGCACTTTAGGGGACAGAAAACTCATGGTCTTGCTTATTAATTAATAAATAAAAAACAGTAAGGAACTCTAAAAAGTGCGTTTGGTAACGTTTTTATTTTTATATTTTTTAAATCCAGGTGGATTTTGTAGCGGAAGAAGTTGACAGACGGAAGTTGGCAAATGACATAGTAAACCTGTACCGTTTGTTCTAGAGCAATTTATGTTTTTCAGGGAGAGAGAGAGAGAGGGAGAGAGCTCTTTTTGTGCTTTGTCTTTCTGAAATCTGATTCTTTATGTGGATCAACATTGAGCTACCACTGCAGGTATTCGTATATGGAGGGGTTCATCCATTGCCTTCTGATGTTACTGTAGCAGGAATTGCGAAAGCATTAGGTGTTCGTCTGGTGAGTCACATCTGTTGAATAGATAATTCCCTTTTGCCATATCACAGTGTATGGAGTAGATACATTTAAAAATTTGAGAGTGGAGATGATATTGGCCATTCTAATATGAATCGGTCAGAGTCGTGCCTTTTTTTTTTTGGTCAAGAGAGTCATGCCTTTTCTCCCCAAGTCTCACCATACTTCTATTCTCAATCCGATATTCTTGAAAAAGGGGTTTGGGACATGCTAGTCTTCGTCATTGGTAAATGAACTTGGCAATAGTGACTCCAAACTAGTGTCTCGTGTATTTTAGTTTGTAGATTTCTAGTACTAACCACATTCCCTAATTTCAATTCTAATTCAGGCTCCTGATGAAGAATTCGAAGAATATCTTAGACATCTGATTGGTGAAAAGTGCACTGGGGATCGGAATGAGGTATTAAATTTCAAGTATTGATTGTTCCTGAGGTGTCTTCTTGTTTTATCCAATGTTGTCCTCTTTGGAACGGATAGGGCAACTAGATCTGGCTTTGTGCTGAAATATACGTCAATGTGCTATTTGAAAATTGGGCATTCTGATAATCTATAATCTTTAAAATATGACCCTTTTTTAAACCGAAACCCTTAATGGTGAAATTACACACTCCTTTAAAAATCCAAGGGTCATATTTTATCCTCTTGTAAATTTGGATTTGTCCTTATTTAAATTTGAGTTTTTCTTCCTTTAAAAAATAATTTGTTTATTGGAGAGGTCTATACCAAATCAAGCATTTTACTCTTTTTTTTTACTTAAATTTGGGTAAGGGTTTGGGTCTCCATTGAAGATGCTCTTATGTTGTAGTTAGCAAAGTTGGTGCTAGAATATTTCGATCTATGAGTAAAGTTACTTATCAATTTAAATTTTGCCTACTAGTAATTTGGGACTATGATTGTGTTAATGTCCTTGCTCAAACTTTATCATCAATCAATCAAAGGGAGAGAGATTTTATACTAATCCTGGTATCTTTCATTATAATATGGTTTTGAGTTATGAAGCATGAAATTGGTCTCATACTTTAAGTACAAATTGAATATTTTAGTGGCAAAATTGACAATTTATACTTTAGAGACCAAACTGACAAAATATACATACTTTAAGTACCAAAATTACTATTAACCCAATAAAAAAGGAATTTTTCCCTAGCTTTGGCTTATATACCCGTGCTGACCATTAGCTTTGGCTTATATACCTGTGGTGAAGGGCATCCTTATTTATTTCTTCTTTTTTATGAACTCTTTTTAAATATAAGTCTAAAAGCAAGGCAGAGTGCTGAAGAAGACTATTATTAAGTCAGGTTAAATGTGGTTTTTTCTACATTCATTTTAGATTACATTTTATCAGAGGTTAAGGAGTTTCAAAATGTCTGTCGAAATATCAGTATGTTAAGGCACTTCCTAATGGTATGTAAACAAACATAAGACAATTCCTAATGGTAAGTAAACAAGGTATTTCTGGTCCTGTGTAGAGAAGAAATATCATATAGACACTCATCAAACTTCCAGGTTACAACGGAGTAACCTTATCACTACGCAATGGTCCGCACCCCACATACTTCTAGGAGTTCACATATATTAGGGATAGTTCACATATATTAGGGATAAATTAGAAAGCTAACAAGATGAACTTCTGCAATTGAATCATAAGTTATTTATTATAGAAGAGGAGAAACTCTGTAGTCCCTTTGTCTTCACAAGCTTGTCTTCTCAACTGGATTCCCCTAGGTCATCTTCTCCATAATGGGGATATTGATATTGCAAGAACTCTTGCTGTTCTTGTTTGTCCATGACCCTTTGGCTCTTGGAATCGAGTCTTCTGTGGAGGAAAATGTATATAGTTCTGGTACCTACATGCAAGACATATTTGGATAGCTGGTCGTATTTTGTTGTAAATTGTAATGAAGGCTTTTTGAGTTGATCAAGCTGAGTTGAGGTACATCCTGCCAAATTATGGGGGCTATATGCCAAAAACTGTCATGATCCTGTCCTTTAGGGCTGTCGACAGCTGTGTCCTAGAAATGCTATTCTGGTGCTGGAGAACTCAGAGGATAAGAAATAACCACCCATTGTTGTCTCCCATTTGCAGTATCTATTTTTCATGCTAGCTTATTCTGGTTGCATCTTGTTGATTGCTAATATTGTACTTGTTTTTATTCAAATATTGGTGATTGATATACGCTTTTTATTTTCTTTCTTGATCAACTACTTTCTACGCGTCCATATTGATGATATGATTCATTCAGTAAAAGCTTGAACAATTGAGTATCCGTGGTGGTTTTTGTAGATCAAGTGTCTCAATGTAGTCATTCTTACTGCAACGAATGTTAACGAGCTGGACCAGCAGTGGGATTGCCTAATTGAATTATCGGGGTCTGGTGGCCTGCTAATATCAATGAAACCATTTGTATCAAAGCGCTTGGAGACAAATCTTTCAGATGTATGTTTGACTCTAATTTTCCGTCCTCTTGTTATTTATCTAGTCCCATCCTTGCTTTGTTTTTACACACTGCTAGAAACATCGGTTTTTTCTGTTTGCCTTCATCCTCAGACTTGCCAACCAGAATTTGCCTGCAGTTGATCACATCTTCAATGTGCTTGACAAATGCTTTCATTTTTTTTTTGTCTGTAATTTGATATCATCTGCTCACTGGTCAGGAAATGCATTCTGATTCATCATGTACAGTGACTCCACATAACTGTTTATGACTTTGGTGGACGGTGTAGCAGCAAAGTAGTGTTCTCCTTTCAATGTAAAATCCATTGTTTTAATGTTTTGTTCTCAAAGTCGTTTTTAATATTCTATAACAATCTCTGACAAAATTATGGGTGTATTCCAGAAGAAAATAGTTTTCAAAGACAATTTTTTCCATGGGGTTCTACACTTCTACTCCCTTGAAGCGAGATTTAAACCTTAAGCGAAAGGAGTGAGTTTTTTATTCTTTCTTTTGTATGTATCAAAAACAAAATTGCAATGGACCATTGGTTATAGAACATGAGATTTGAAGCAAATCACAAAATATATCAGCATAGCTTGCACATGTTAATCATTTAACATTTTATCATGAAATTATGAATCTTTTGTTCTTGGACGCGACATAAACCAACAGATACATTGTTGGTCATTTTGTGAAAGGAAAAGAATGAAGGAATTATAAATGCAATTGAAGGAGTGAGCCCCATGACTAGTTGAGACCCATGCTTAAAGCCTTGAGGCGTTTTAAAGACACGCTACCAAGAGGCAAGCCTTGAATCTGTCAGGAAAAACAAGGATGAGTACCATTATAAAAACTTTTTCATTACCAAGAGCATTCAATATCATTAAAAATTATGACCTAGAGAACTCTAATTGGACGATATTAAATTATTCTGTATTAGTATTTTGCAGTTTTAGCTTTCTAGACTAGTGAGCCAAATGGATTTTTGCCTTTTCATGCTTTTTTCGTTGCTTTGCCCAAATGCTTTTCTGAGTTTCCCCACTGTATTTTATAGTTCTCCTGACGTTATTTTAAGCAGAAGCTGGTAGAAAATGTGTCCAAGTTGTTCAGGTATTTTTTTTTGGTTTAGGATCTTGTTTTGTTTTCAACTCGATGGTTGCAGAGAACATAGTATGAGAATTAGCAACACTGGATATAGGAAAATAAATACAGGTTTGATAATAGGCAATATTGCATACTTGGGAATATGGAGTTTTTCTCTGCTATATTGGTCATTAGAAGTACTGCTTGAACTGGATTTTTCTGGTAATTATTTGATATCTTATTCTTACTTTGTTAATGTTGTCATCTAAATGATTTGTGTACCACATAATGCAGGTAGA
>JAHQCQ010000029.1:0-16008 GCA_023539305.1 Ilex asprella | reverse complement strand
CCTATTCCTAAAATAAAAGAATCAAAAAGTCCAGAAATGCAATAACCTCCTTGGATTCGAGGGATCCAGAATGAAGAATCGATTAGGAGCCGAGAAGCGTACCTAGTCAAGAACGAGCAACGAACCAAAGCCCGGAGTGAAATCAAAAGGTGAGCTTTGCAACGTCTTCAAATCGAGCCAGGAAAAAGTAATTTTCTGGAGAAAGGAGCCAAAATCGTGAAGTAGAGAGCGGGAAAGTCTGGAGAAGGAAGTGGAATAGGGAAATGAGGCAGTAAGAATTGCTATGGGTGCATTTAAAGCTCGAAGTACATGGAATGAAACGTGCACAGAAATCAAGGGAGTAATGATTGCTAGAAACCATCAAAAAGTAAATTCCATGCGCAAATCGAGGTCGCCACGTAGAGGTCCAACTCACCCTTGGCGCGACTCAGTCCCTACCCAAGCCCACTTAGGCCAAGGGCTGGGGCCAACTGAGTATGAGCTCGGGAATTGAGGTTAGACATGAAGGTTAGACAAGTTACCCAAAGCTCAGCGGTCCAAACCTTAAGCTATCTCAGAGGAAGCAATAAATGAAATGTGAAGGTGACAACTGGTTAATCGAAGACATCTCGAAGCAATAGAAGGCTATAATCAAGGCACAAAACTCTTAACTAACCAAGATCCTCTCCTAAAATCAAGGGAGTTCATGCAGATGAAAGGTAAAGATCTCATTGCAGATCCATTAGGGATAGGAATTGGACTATAAATATTGTACAGTGCCTCCATTGCAAGGAGACACAGTCCCCATTGTGTCAAAAACATTATGTAAGCCACTTACTCTATGAATACAGACCCAAGGAGCAAGAGAATCTGTTGAAGAGTGGATTAGCAGAGCTCCCGAGCTGGATAACCACTATACTTTCACTATGCAAATATCCCTATATCTTCAAGAAATCTCTCCAAAATATACACGAGCCTAGAAGCTAATATATGGTCTCATTCACACACACTCATATTCTACTCACCCACATTATTAACACCATCAGTTTGGTGCTGTCTGTAAGAATGATTGTTCATGTTACAAATACATTGATCTTTCAGTAATTGATAGTCTTAACATGCAACATGAGTAGAAATCAAATGAATCTCCTACGAATGCAGAACCTACAAGAGGCCACTATTGGAAGACAACAAGAAAATATTCATAACTTCGTGCCCGCTGCTGAGGATAACCCTTATACAGTTTATGAGCTTTAGAGCTCATCTTGAGTTTATGAGCTTAAGAGCTCATCTTGAGTTCATGAGCTGAAAAGCTCATCTTGAGTTTATTAGCTTAAGAGCTCATTGCATTCTTTAAAGTAATGATTTGAATCTTTCATTTATTGATGGAGAATCTTTACAAAGTACCTCTCATCTTCTGTTTTTTAGCCTCACCTTATCACTTATAAAACCTCTTCAAATAGTCTACGTTCCACGAGTGAGGTAGAGTTTTTTCTTCTTCAATTTGTAACTCATAATTTTCTGGCCTAACCACCTTCATGACTATGTATGCTCCTTCCTAGGGCTCTGATCTATCCTCTTTTCCTTCTCCCCTTGAATAAAAGAGTCTCCAACTTTAGAGAGGAGAGCTTCTTTACCATTGATATACTTTTCTACTTTTTTCAACACCACGACCATACTGACTTGTGGGTTCTTGACAATCAAAAATAACAAATCCTTCAATTGACCCCCAACCTAGCAGTAAGGGCTATGAGGGCAAACTTCTCATCAAAGGCATCCACTTTTAAGGACCCCGAGTTGAATTTCTAAACATAGTTCCACAGTGATTCGTTTGGACCCTGTTTCACACTCAGTAGGTGGTAGGAAGGCTTTCAATAAGTTCGGACACCTATGAAATGAGATACGAATGAAAAAGAATGCTCTCTAAAAGAGGAAATCGAAGTTGGGGCTAGCCTATTGAACCAAGTTAAGGCTGAGCCCTTCAGATCGATAGCAAAGGCTTGACAACGCACTTTATTGGGGTATGCGTGCAATTTCATCTGATTCTTGTACATGTTGAGGTGGTCTATGAGATTTTTTTGTCTCATGCAATGTTTCGATCTAAGGCTTTTTAAATTTTTTGGAAAAAGGAAAGTGTAGCACCTTGGAAATGAATAGTGACTCTATTTGTTTAACCAGATCATTGATATTCATCAGAGCTTTGCTTTTCATTGTCTCCTTCATGTAGCTTAGCTCCTATGGGATCTCCTTGAAACGTTGCTCCCGGAAATGAGGAGCTAGGATGCGCTCGTCTCTACGGACCCCTCTAATTTGACTCTGGACCTCATATTCTTCCCCATTTCACGAGGTTCTAAGATGCATGTTATTAGCAGAGTGACTATGATCATTCTCTTCTATAATATCCTTTAAGGGATTCTGACAATGATGTTCCCTATGCTGGGGATCATTCTGGGCTGATTGTGTTTTTCGAAGATTCTGAGTGCGGATAAGAGTTATTAGATCCTCATTTTGCTTGAGGAGATGCTCATTGGCTTGACACAACACTTCTAGTTTGTTGTTTGGAGGAGGATCTTCCATTGACAGATTGACTTCTAGGTTTGGCAGAGGATTCATTGGAATTCTTTGCTGTCCCACATGGTGGTTTTTTGTTGGTTTTATAACTATAACAAATTTGCCTGATTTTTGCTAATGTTGTGCATAGAGACCATCAATTACTAAATGAATCAGTAGAATTTTAGCAAGAATCAGAACAATCCGCTCCCACAGATGATGTAAAACTGATGGTGTAATTTATGCGGTTGTGTAGCAGAGCTCAGGGCTAAAAAATACTAGGCTCTTACAGGTGAATAGTCAATCACAATGCCAATAACCATCAATTGAAATTGATAGACATGAGATTTATAGTGGTTCACCAGCTTGGTTAGTTCACTCTAATGGAGTCTCTTACTCTTGAGGGGCTTTTTATTATTTAGGGAAGAAGATTACAAGGTTATAAAGAGTCTATTCACCAATGTTCTGATCCCTTCCAAAGCGAGGGATCGGTCCTTATTTATAGTGTGTAGAAGCTTCGCATAATCAATGTGATTCCTGGGTAGCCGTCGTGATCTTTGTGTAATTAACGTTATTCTCGGGGGATTGCTACGACTCATGTGCCAGGAATCTTTGGCCATTAGAGGCTATATTCCCTAGGCATGATGTGACCTTCTGGGAGGTTCGAGCTGGAATACCTCAGGTGGTAGACCCGAACTGGAAGGTCTAAGCTAAGAGGTCCAAGCTAGAATACCTGAGTTGGGAGATCCAAGCTAGAAGACTTGAGGTCGAAGACCAAGGTCTGAGCTGGAAGACTTGAGTTAGGAGGTTCGAGTTAGAAGACCTGAGGTGGAAGACCGAGGTTCGAGCTATTTCTAGGTTGGGCTTAACCTTGGATAATTTTTGGTATCATCAACTATTATAACCTCCCAACTGATAAAATCAAGTTATTATCAATGTAATGTACACTGATAGAGGGTATTTTATTAATTCAATACTAATACAATGAAATAATTTTCTAACTAAACAACCGATTGAATTAAATAATTACTATCCAACGTTTATGTTGTGTATTGCTAAACATTAGACAAAATTACGTATTATTCTAATATTTTATTTAATCTTGTATTTTGTCCGTCTATATTTTATTAGACTGGATTACTATATCTAATCCATCCATTTTTAATACAGCAACCAAACAAGTCATATGTACAATATTTTGGACAGAGTGTTAAAAAATATGGAGCCACATCCCTCCAACTACTCATGTCATCACAATCCATTGTCAATTTTGATTAGAATTTAAAATTCAATCCAAAATTCAATCTAATGCCGATAACTCAATTATACTAAATTTTATTAACTTACATTTAAAAAATAAAATTAATCAAAATAGCCAATAAATTCCATCATATTTGCGAATAAATATATACTTCTGATTGAACCATACTTGAATGTGATATTGATATTTTATGAGAAAAAAACTCTCGTACATTTGATTTATGATCGTGGAAACAAAGTAATTTGGTTTTGAGTAGAGTTGAACAGAGTGCACCTCCCCTTACAAAATGAACAAATTGCCACAAGTTGTGCTTTGGTCGACTGGACGTACTCTTACGCTTAAGTCAGTAAGGGATCTGAGGTTTAAGCAAGCCAACTACAAGGAAAGAAGTACTTACCATAGACTTAAGCTCATCCAGTATTTATATGGGTTTGTACCCATTTTTTGTGGTTTAGACTTAAGGCTTGAACAAGGTGTCGCAGTTATTTTTTAGCCAAATCTTCCCAAACTCGAATTTGCATGTTTCTAGGTTTTCTTTTTTATTAATTGATTCTTTATGTCACTTGATTCTATTGTGTAGCTTTGGATGTACAATTTCCTTATTGGTTGCCTACAATCGCCTCCAGTTATTTGTGATACCCTAGCTATCTATTTTTATCAGGCGTATTCCTTATCTCTTAAATTGTAGAGTTTGAGTTTAATTTGGATACCGACTTTCTTGTATTTTCTCGGTCTCTTTCAATTGCTCAGTTGTCGTATATACCAAGCCATTCAATAAGGAGTCTCCAATTCTGGTCGGCTAGGGGTAGAATCTATTCGGGTTATTTATTATGGCTTGGTCAGACTCACTCTCCCTTTGCCATATTGTTATTTCTCAAATTTATCACATGCTTTTTGCCATGTTTCCTTATTAAATGATCTAATAATGTTTAGTAATACTCTAAGCCCCTTCACTTGCTTGCATAGCTTGTCTTCCACACAACACACTCTGGTTGACATTCTCCGTGGTAATTATGGCTTTCATTAAATGTTATTCACCGTTTTCCATATGGAGTTGTCATTGTCTCCTTTCATCATCAAAACAGTTATTTCAATTTAAAAAGGCTGTATTTTTTTCATATTCTGGCATCTTCTTCTATATAAAGGAGACTCCCCTCCTCTTTCCACCGTTGCTACCTATTTTGAAGCTCTCCAAACGCTTGTAAGTCTCTTGATCTTCCTCTTCTTCATTATGTCTCTCATTTTCTCTCTTTTCTACTTTCTGCCATGCCCCCCCTCACAAAGGAGGAAATACCAACATTCAAAGCCAAGTATAACATCCTTGGTGATGCTAACATCAAGGTTGCTGAAAATGAGGCACTTATTGGCTCTAGGGAGTCCATGCCCATCCACATTAGAGTCATCATAGAGGGAGTCATTAGGTTCACCCTCCACCCCTTTCTTCTATAGGTCTTTGTTTCTCTTAAGCTTTTCCCCATACAATGCCGCCCCATGTTCTTTAGAATGATGGGGGTGGCTATCTTGAACAATCTCCTGTGCATATATCTTGGTCTTTAGGAGATCCTTAATTGTTACATCATCAAGTCTGCTGGAGATGACAACTAGTATTTCCAAGTTATGAATAAATCCCTCTACTTGATCACCCATCTCTCAAACACCAACAAGGGACAAGAAAATGACATTTTGTTTGTGTTTGGAAATTGGGAGCATAAAACATGCGAGGATCCTCTCTGCAGATGCCTCTACGAGAAAGGTGCTCCTAGTATTTTTTGGGGCCTTAGTATTTTGTTTGTTTGATTCTTGATTCTATTTCTTCATTCCTGATTTTTCTTTAGGTGAGAATGTCAAGGCATGATTCCAATGGCCTCGGTCAACTTGGATGCTTTAAAGAAGCCTAGTCTTACAATGTTCATCATTTCTGCTAAGTAGGTCACATCCTGCTCGTCAACGAGTCCATGAGGTAGGGGCTCAAATAATAAGAACAACAAGAATATAAACGAGGCTAACTATGAAAAGTTACTTAAGATTGAGAAAAATGAGCACCTGGATTCAGAGATCTCCTAGTTATACGAAGATGTGCTCGTTCTGAATCCATTTAGAGCTTCCTTCAATGCCTCATTTTCTTGTCTAGGTTTTCTTTCTTTCTCTTTGGACCACCCGAGAATTGTGTCCCGAGTGTCTAATCGATCCTCAAAGGATCTTGTCAGTTTCATGAAGGCTTAGACTTCTTCATCTGTTTGGAGAACAACCGACTGAGGATTGTATCGTCCTAAGGAGGTACCTTTCCGTTATCTCGAAATTTCTTCATTAGAACTCCTAGAGGTGCTATCCCTCACATAATTATCCGAGGGCAATGATACTCGATATTTAAGAAAGTCACACGCATCATATTGTTGGTTGTTGTGTGGTGATCCTAGTGTGCTTCATAGGTTTGACATGACTAAAGTTATTGATTTTCAACAGAAGACACCTTGACCAAAAAAAAATAGAAGACACCAATTGTAAGAGGAAAAAATCTCGTACATTCAATGGATGATCATGGTAACAAAGTAATCTAGTTTTGAGTAAAGTCGAACAAAGTGCACATCCCCATGCAAAGTGAACAAATTGTCACAAACTGGGGTTTGATTGGATTGATGTACTCCGATGCTTAGGTCAGTAAGGGATTTGAAGTTTAAGCAAACCAATTGCAAGGAAAGAATTGTGTACCTTAGACTTAAGCTCATCCGGTTTTTATAGGAGCATGTACCCACTTTAGGGTTTAGACTTGATGATGCACAAAATCATCCCTGTGCGAGTTCAACAGTCAAGTATTCATACGGTCGTAATCAAAGAGCAATAACCAAGCAATTAATATAGAACAAAAAATAAATAGTCGACTCAGGGATTTATAGTGGTTCGTTCATGGCCTACGTCCACTTTCTTGAATAGCAGCGGTGGCCGGCGATCTTTATTAATGTATCAAGGTACTCCGAAGAGTTTACAGTGTAGAGAGAGAGAGAGCAGTTGTGTGTATGGGATCAAGATTCTGCCCCTCCATGTGGAGAGGGGCTTACATTATATAGGCTAGGTTTAAGGCAGTGAGGTGGTGCCATGAATAAGAGGAGCTCTACTATTTTGGTAAGTATGACTTAGGTAGGAGATCTCCGTATCCCGTCTTTCTCTCCCTCGTGCTCATATTCCTTCGGAGGAGGACTCTCAGCTGACATTAGACTCGATCATCATCTTGAGCTGGACTTGAGCCTAAGCTTGGAGTTGGAGTGGACTCGGTCGTCTTGGATTTGAGTGAGGAGGCCGAATGAGGAGGGCGCCTAAGGGGCCAGCGCTTGGGGCCAGCCTAGGCGGCGCCCAAGGGCTGTCCTGGGTAGCGCCCCATGGGACCAGCCTAGGAGGTGCCCAAGGCTTCCTGGGTTGGCCTCGGGGTCTTCAGTGTTGACCTCTTGGTGCCTTCCTTTCCAACGGACTGAAACATCTTCGATACGGGCTTTCTCTTGGACTTCTTGGTTTACTTACGTTGGGCTTGGCCCAGTCAAATTCAGGCTCATCATTTGCCCCCCATGCCCTAAGCCTCTGAATTTTTGTGAGAGGAAGGGGTTGAGGGCATGTGTAACCTTTCGGGTAGAAGTCATCTTTCTCTCTTGCGGTGTTCCTTCGACTCTTGGGGACTTGTCGAACTCGCTGATAAGTGTAACAGTAGGCGAGGCTTCTTGGGGGCCCGAGACAATGGGGTAGGCGCCCCTGTGGCTGAGGCGAGCGCCCATGGCCATGAGGCAGGCGCCCAAGTGGTGAGAGGGGCTGCTGGAGTGTCGGAACTATGGCAAATCTTCGGACAGTCATAACTTTGCGCACAAGAGTCCGTTTGAGGCGATTTTTTTTTATTTCGGGTATTTTTTTGAGCTCTACGAATTGCTAACTAGCATAGGTAGTTTGGCCAACAAATTTTTCCAAAAAATACTCCTATCTCTCTAAAATCGAGCTTTTAGGACAACCCCTGACAATATGATCGAAAAAACTTTTTTTTTTTTATATATACATCCTCGTCTATAAATAGAGGTCACTATTCCCATCTTCTTCACTTCACTCCCATTTCTCATTTTTCTGACCAAAGGCTTCCTCTTCCAAGCTTTTCCAAGGAGTTGTTCAATCTTCCTCAAGAAGCTACATACCAAGCTTACTCATGAAGCTTTAGCAAGACTTCATTGAGAAGTCATCCCTTCTCCATAAAAAGGGTCTTCAAGCTACTGTTCACCCCACTCTCTTCCATTTCTCTCTTCTTCTTCTCTTATTCTAAGATCAAAGCACATGAGGACTAGGGGCTTGAGGAGTGGAGGAGACGAGGCGAGGGGAGGCAACGCCCAAGGGGCCGACCTAGGCGGCGCCCAAGGGGGCAGTCTAGGCGGCGTCCAAGGTGCCTGCCTAGGCGGCTCCAAAGGGCTAGCCTAGGCGACTCCCCTCTGGCTTTCGGACGTCCGGGTCCTTCTCCTCGCTGTGACTTTGGGAGTGTGATGCAGGCAGCGCTCATTTTGACTCAGGCGGGTGCCCAGGCTTCGGGCGGAGTCCTTCTCGGTGCAAGAAATGGAGTCGGAGTGTCTGAACAAGGCGAGGGAAGGGTGAGGTCCTCCATGGGCGGCGCCCAGGCCCCGGGTGACGCCTTGGGCGACGTCAAGGGCTTGGGTGGCTCACATTTGGCCTTCAGACGCTTGGGTGCTTCTCCTCGTGGTGGTTTCGGCGTGGTCCAGGCAACGGTTGAGAGGCCCTTTGGAGTTTTTGGCCCTAGACCAGGCATGGGCAAAGAGTCTTCGTCTAATCCTTTTGGCACATCACGGGGACCATAGATGCATGTAGGCTGCGGAGTGGATCACCGAAAGAGGCCGGAGGCGCCTGCCATGGATTGGGAAGCACCACAGGTACGGGCGACGCTCCGAGCTCCCTGGGTGGAGTTTAAGAAACGGACGAGTTACACGAGCTCTCAAGGTATGTGTCTCGGTATTTACTTATCTTTGTTGGTATAATTACTCTTCTTTGGTATGGTCTGAGCTTGCTTTTTGCTGGTATTCATTCAGGCGAGAGGGGGACTGTTGGTGACCTCGATAGATGTCCCGGCGGAGGAGGCAGAGGCGATCGTCATAAGGTAGTTTCTATATTTAGCCTATTTGAGCGTGATGAGGATATCTCTGATATAGTTGTCTGGTATCATATTCTGCCTTCTGTGACGTGCCGTCATCCTGAGGCCGACGAGTCTGTGTGTTGTGACTCCTCAAGTGAGATAGTAGTTTACGAGGGCATGTTGGAGGCGGGACTTCGGTTCCCTATCCCCGAACCCATATGTTGGGTTTTGGGGCACTTGTCTCTGGTCCCGGGGAGGCTAGCCCCCAACGGTTGGAGGGTGCTCTCTGCATTTTTCGCACTGTGGCGGTTGGTGCACAACGCTGTTGTTCCCTCTCCATTTGAAGAATTTGTTGTTACGTACATGCTTCTTGAGAATCCTGCTCCCCACCAAGGATGGTACCGCTTTTCCCCGAGAGCGGGCAAGTTTATCACTGGTCTCACTTCCAATCTTTACAAATGGAAAAAGAAATTCTTTTTTTGTGGGATGTGAGTGAGCTTCTGACTTCGATCGTGATGTGGTGCCTACCCGATGGGATACAGTCCCAAATACTAAGCTGGATGAGGATCTTTTCCTTCAATTCTTATCTTAATTTTTATGTATGTGTTTTTTATAGTGCGATTGTCATCTTGCAGCCTCACCGACTCTATCTGGGGATCAAGCCAAGTTTCTCGATATGGTTCGCAACAACCCTATGACGGATGCCTCCGAGATCATGCAGGCAACTGGTATTTCTCCTACTCTGTCAAAGCAGAAAAAGAAAGGTACTTGATACCTTAGTAGTCTTCTTAAGAATGTGATATAACAGGCTTTCTTACTTACACTAGCTTCGCAGGTACCCCCATTGACAGGTCTATTGTGGACGAGTTACTTACTTCCAAAGTGGCGTCTGTTCCCCCTCTTCCTTCCAAGAGGGCGAAGTTTGGTGCCCCCAGCTCTTCCCAACCGGGGTCTATTGGTCTCACGGAGGCTGAGCTTGGTGATGCTCCACCCTCTTATCTGATTGATGTCTTCTCTCCCCCGAGGGATTGTTCTAGCACAACCGTGGGGGCTGAGGTCCCAGCTCCATCTTCTGCTAGAGTTGTGAACCTGCCGAGTCACCCCTCCTCAGACGTTCCTCTGATGTCTATGCTCCAAAATCTGAGTCTGGCAAGGGGGAGACTCTGTGACTTCGTGAGCGGCGCTGAAGCTCAAGAAATTGCCTCTCGGGGTCCATAAGGCATGGTCAACGCCGCTGTTGAGGGCTTTGCTCTAGTATGCTTTCCTTCTTGTTTCGTTCTTGGCTTCCTTTGTCATATCTTGGCTTAGTTCTTGACTCTCTTTGTATTTTGTTTTTGAATATCTATAGATGGTTGCTGCCTTGCCCGAGTTGTTTAATAGTACCCTAAAGATCTGGGAGTCCGTTAGTGGCCAGACGAAGGAGAGGCAGGCCCGTGAGGATGTTGAGGAGCAGCTGCGGCAGGCACGAAAGGATGCCATGAAGTACCAGAGGCTCGAGCGACAGGCACGAGAGAATGACGCTGAGGAGTTGAGGCAGGTGCAAGGGAAGACTGCTCTACTTGAGGCTGACTTTTGTGCAGCACTTGAGAGAGCTACCAGGGCGGAGGCTCAGAGGGATGCTGCTGAGAGGGCCAGGGCCAGTGCCTTCAACAACGGCTACGAGGAGCTCAGGAGGAAGACCTCTGTAGCATTCCCTTACTGTGATCTTTCTGACCTTAAGCCTTCTGAGGCTCTTGAGTCCGATGATGAGGACTATGTGAGTGGAGGCAGTGAGGATCACTAGGATTGTGTTGTCTTTGTGTCTTTTGTTCTGTTGACACACTATGTCCATCTTTTGTCAAGGGTTCATGTGCTTGGATGACATATTACCTTTGTAAATATTTTTTGAATGGAATACAACTCTTTTTGAGAAAAATATTGGGCAATTTTATTTTATAATTCAAAGTAAATATTTGAAGGAAAAAGACTAACATAGGAAATTGACTAACAAAATAACTTAAACAATGGTCACCAACTCATGATTAACTGCCCCTAGTTACTGTTAGTATTTCTTTAGGTGTTGTGCATTCCATGGGTGGCCTAGGACCCTTCCTTCAAAGTTTTGAATTTTGTAGGTACCCGGCCTTACTATCTTCGTGACCGTGTAAGGTCCTTCCCAGTTTGGTCCTCATTTCCCTTTCCGGGAGTCTTTGGTGGACAGGATAAACTTCTTGAGGACCAGGTCCCCAGGTAAGAAGGCACGAGGCTTTACCCTCGAATTATAGTACTTGGTCATGCGACATTTGTACTCTGCATTATTGAGCATGGTTATCTCTCTCTCCTCCTCCACCAAGTCGAGGTTGATGCGGAGGCCTTCTTCATTATTGGTAGGGTCATGGTTCTGGACCCTAAGGGAGTGTACCCCATTTTCAACGGGTATCACTGTCTCTATTCCATAGGCTAGAGAAAATGGAGTCTCGCCCGTAGGACTTCTTGGTGTGATCTGATATGCCAATAGTACTCTTGGGAGTTCGTCTACCCACTTCCCTTTTGCAGTCTCCAATCTGGCTTTCAAGTTATGGAGTATGGTCCTGACAGTGACCTTCGCTTTCTTGTTCACTTGTGGATGGGCGGGCTAGAGTGGGGTTGCTTAATCTGGAGTCCGCACAGAAAGTGTTGAGGAGTTTGTTATCAAACTGCTTGACGTTGTCACTCACGATGGCATGAGGTACCCCAAAGCGGCAGACTAGACTCCTCCATATGAAGTCTTTTATCTTTTGGTCTGTTATTCTAGCTAAGGCTTCAGCTTCTGCCCACTTAGTGAAGTAGTCGATGGCGATGACTACAAATTTGCATTGGCCTCGACTCACAGGGAGGGGACCGAGAATGTCAATCCCCCACATAGAGAAGGGCCACGAGCTCTGAATTGTGGTGAGTTCCTCGGGCGGCTGTCTGGGCACAGTCGCAAAACGCTGACACTTATCACATCTCCTGATGAAGTCTCGGGTGTCTCTGATCATGGTGGGCCAATAGTATCCCTGTCTGACTGCCTTATGAGCCAATGCACGGCCTCCTGAGTGGTTCCCACATATCCCCTCATGGATCTCCCTCATGGCATAGTCTGCCTCTTCTGGGATGAGACAGCGGAGTAGTGGGAGAGAATGACTCTTTTTGTAAAGGGTGTTTTGTAACATAACATACCTGGATGCCCTCATTCTCAACTTTTTGGATTTTACTGGGTTGTCTGGGAGAGTGCCCTCCTCTAGTAGCCTCTGATAGGAGTCATCCAATTGGAATCCGGTGATGCATAGTGAACCTCAACCTCCTCTAGCTTGGAGGTGCTCGGCTCAAATTGATGACCTCCTCTAGCTTGGAGGTGCACATGATCTCCTCTGGTACATTGTGGAGCTGCATGAGGGACTTGTAGGTATCCAGATGGTCGAGGGGGTCTCTATTGCCATCGAAGGTTTCGATGTTGGGCATCTTAAACTTCGAAGGTAATGAATAGTTGACAATATCAGTGATAAAGGGCGTGTCAGTACGTCTTACCAGGTAGTCCACAGTCGTAGGCGCCTGTGCCTTGATGGTGTTGAGGGCATCACCAAGCTGGTTTTGCACCTCCTTTATCTTCTTGTCCCACTGGTTGGGGACATCCTCGGTCGGGTGGCGGTACTGGATCTCGTAGTCTCCATATTGACTCTCTCCTTCGTCCTCCTACGCATGCACATGAGAAGGAGGAATGCGCGAGCTCCCTGCACGTTGAGGAGGGACTGCTAGGCAAGGGGCGCCCTGCAGTCGCAGGACATTCTAGCGAGGGGCCCCATGGTGAGGGGCTGCTTGACGCTCGTGAGGTGCAGGTTACTATTCCTCCCCAGTCGGAGGGATTGGGACTACTCCTTCTAGATGAGGGGTAGCACCTCCTTGGGTGAGCATCAGTTGGATGATCTACTAGTCTTGTTTCACCAGCAATTGCATAGTCTAGAAAAGTTGTTGTTGCTGACCAGTAGGAGTCGCAATAGTGGATGGTTCAGACGATACGAAGGGAGGCGGAGCTTCCTACCCCCGGCGGGCTGGGTTGTGGTCTCCCGGCTGTTGGCTCATCGATCAGGTGGTAATCGCCATGGATTGCGAAGGAGATTGAAAAGTAGTAGAAACTATGTTGTTCCCACAAACGACGTCAAACTGATAATGCACAAAATCGTCCCTGTGCGAGTTCAACAGTCAAGTATTCGTACGGTCGCAATCAAATAGCAATAACCAAGCAATTAATAGAGAACAGAAAATAAATAGTCGACTCAGGGATTTATAGTGGTTCGTCCGTGGCCTACGTCCACTTTCTTGAATGGCAGTAGTGGCCGGCGATCTTTATTAATGTATCAAGGTACTTCGGAGAGTTTACAGTGCAGAGAGAGAGAGCAGTTGTGTGTATGGGATCAAGATTTTGCCCCTCCATGTGGAGAGGGGCTTACATTATATAGGCTAGGTTTAAGGCGGTGCCGTGAATAGGAGGAGCTCTGCTATTTTCGTAAGTATGACTTAGGTAGGAGATCTCTGTATCCCATCTTTCTCTCCCTCGTGATCCTATTCCTTCGGAGGAGGACTCTCAGGTGGCATTAGACTCGATTGTCGTCTTGAGCTGGACTTGAGCCTAAGCTTGGAGTTGGAGTGGACTCGGTCGTCTTGGATTTGAGTGAGGAGGCCGAAGGAGGAGGGCGCCTAAGGGGCCAGCGCCTGGGGCCAGCCTGGGCGGCGCCCTAGGGGACCAGCCTAGGTGGCGTCCAAGGCTTCCTGGGTTGGCCTCGAGGCCTTCGGTGTTGACCTCTTGGTGCCTCCCTTTCCAACGGACTGAAACATCTTCGATACGGGCTTTCACTTGGACTTCTCGGTTTACTTACGTTGGGCTTGGCCCAGTCAAATTCAGGCTCGTCAAGACTCATGGCTAGAACAAGGTGCACATCTATTTTTTAGCCAAATCTTCTGAAATCCGTGTTAGATTTCCTTTCTTATTAGACGGTTATTGAGGTCACATGTTTATAATGTACAAGTATGGGATAGGCAATTCCCTTATTTGTTGTATACAATCGCATCTGGCTATTCGTGATTGCCTAGCTATCTTCTTGTTCAGACCCCTTCCTCATCTCTTTATTTGCAGAGTTAGAGTTTAAAATGCATACGAACTTACTGCTCGGTTGCCATACAAACCTAGCCATTCAATAGGGAGTTTTTGTTGACCAAAAAAAAAAAGGGAGTTTTCAATTTTGGCAGACTAGCAGGCGGGCCCAACAGTATGAAAAACAAAGTATGGGTATTAGGCTCCAAATTTTTAGAATGCCCCATAATTTTAGGTATATCACTAGCCAAAAAAAAAAAAAAATCTGTTAAATTTTAGGAGCTTTGAGAGGTCGGTACCTCCATAAGAACTTAATAGGACAAAAGTATACTTTTAAAAATAATTGGGATAGAAGTACATCTGCTAAAAAAGAAGTCATAAAAACCTTTTTACCCCTACCATAAATAGTGCATACCTAATTGACAACTTTTATATTTTCAATCTATATAATAAAGTAGAGCTGAGTTTGAATTTTGGGGACTAAGAGAGGTCCAAATCGTTTTGAGACAAAACATAAACACATCAAACAGATAACGGATAACGTAATTCTAACATAAAAGACGGTTCATATTATCTAAAAAAAATTGATCTAACAGTCTAAAATGAGTACTAAATTTTATTTTCCCGCCTAACATATCAGAATCTCTCACACCTCTATACCTGTATGTCTTTCAAAGACTTATCTCAATCTCTCGTGCCTGTACGTCTTTCCCTCAATCTCTCATGCATGTACGTCTCTCCCTATCGGCCCAAGCCTTCGCTCCATAGACTAAGCCTCAGAAAATTTCTCATTAAGAACCACGCAATATTATTTTGGTTCTGGTCACCATCCGGATCAACACAAAAAACTAAACTCCACAAAAGCCTAACACTTTTTTGTGTACATATGTTGATATTGTTTTAAGTGTCATATTTTTAAGGAAATTTTGATTTTGGTTTTCAAGATCTGGTTTTAGGATGCCTAAGGAATTCACTCTAAGTGGATGAGTAAAAGAAGAAACAACCAATTTCACCAAGGTTAAGCACTTTCAACCATAAGCAATTGAATTGATATTGCTAAGAGATTGGAATAATTATCTGCATTGCCAGAAATGAGCAAGGTAAGCTCCCTCCCTTTTCTCTATGGTTAAATATTCTTTAAGTTATGGATTAGTGATCCCTCTTTTTTTCTTTTTTCCGAATCATGGTGATGATCCTATGCTAGACTATTCTTTATGCCCTAATTGGTCAATGTCGAAATTGGATGGTTCATTTTTTTTTTTGCAGTAAATTTTAAGGCCCTGTAGCATCATTATATTCTCTTTATTTGTGTGTTTACAAGTGAAATCCATGAAATGTGTTTATCTTATTACCGTAATCCTACTACTATAAAATGTTTTTATTGCCATCAATATGACTTATACATGTTCAAAGTTAAAACTATTGACAATCGGAAATGATGAACACGTTGAAGCTAATGAATCCACACAACAACTATGGCAAGGTATATTATTCATTTTAATTTCTTCCTTAATGTTGTCTTTCTTGCTTGCTCAATTTTCATTTTAATAAGGTCTATTGCTTGCTCATTTTTTTTTTTTTTGTAGAGCTAAATCTCGCTTCTTGTGGATTGGGTAAAATGTACAAAGAGAATAGAAAAAGTTTATAGAACTTATTTATCGACTCCACTCATGTTAGCTTTTATTCCTAAGTTTTTCATTTTTGTTCTTGAATTAGTTCAATTAGTGATAAAATTGTGATGGAATAGAAGGTTAAAATTGTTGGTGAATGTGGGTGCAAATTCATTCATTTGATCATGTTGTTTTTTATTTGCGACATGACTTGGAATTTATTCATGTATTTTTATGGATTTCATCCGCTTTGTTATGGTAGTTGATAGATATTTGTGTTTAGATAGTAGGTCCATATTTATAGGTGATTTTTAAAAATTACAATGCATCTTTTGGCATAGGTAATTATTTGCAATTTTTTCATTTGTCATATAGTGCCTTCAGGCACGACAATTACTAGTATCTAAATATA